>VZTR01007921.1:117987-129177 GCA_013400775.1 Chaetops frenatus | reverse complement strand
AAAAAAAAAGTTGTTGTCCTTTAAACCACAACACCTGTAAAAGATTTCTAAATATGGAAACAGAACAAAATTTTAAGGCAATTAATATTATTATTAATGAAATATTTTTTCCTTATGTCCAGTCTAGATTTTTCTCCTCATTCCTTGTCCTAGCCTCCATAAATTTTAAGTACAGGTTAGTTCTTCCTTTATTTCAGCACCTTGCTACCATATATCTCAGTTGAATTTTTTGTAGATGCAATGAATATAGTTGTTGGGTTTTTTTTCTGCTTTGTTGTTCATGTGTTCTCTAGATCTTTCTTTTTCCTTTTCTCTTCAATTACGTCAACTTACTGAAGTGTAGTGCTGGACACTAGCTTGTGCTCAGGCTGAAGTGTTCTCAGTGCTTTAGTGGGGTGGAAGCAATGAGTTTAACCTTCCTGACTCTTGCTGTATATCAGAGTTGTGCTGCAGTTTATAAATGTCAATAGAGGATTTACTGTCTGTTGTTATTTGATGACTTTTTCCTTCTGATACCCTTCAGGTGTTCCTTGAAGAACTGCTTACTAATTAACCATTCGTCATCCTCTATTTGCCCTTGTTTTCTGCCTGAAAATAGAATGTCAAATTTTCTCCTGCCCTTATTTTCTCCCCAGATTATTTCTTCAGTTTGGAAAGCTAATTTTTGATTATAGTTTTACCTTTAAAATACTTAAAATTGTGCTCTAGCACTACAGCATCGGGATAGACCCTTGAGAAACCAAATTAAGACTGTTGTTAAGTCTCATATCACCTGATTTATTCCATTTGTCCTACATGGTCTCTGAGAGAGAGCAAGACCCCGGAATCAGGCCTGCTTGCTCAGGATTATGCTCCTCCTGGAGCTGACTTTACAAATATCTTTCACAGCATGGTGATGTGGATGGACACACTCACCAGCTGCCTTCATTTGTTGATCAAAGTTCTCCATTCTGCCGCAGACCTCTCTTGTTTAGTCAGCTCTGTGTTTCCCAGGGGTAATGAACATGAAGCACGTGTATCTTCTTCAAAAAATGAATAGACTGTCATCATTTTTTTCTCTCATGGATGATTTTTCCACCAAGGTGCTGGACGATCTGTGGAGATCGCAGATGCTCTCTTTGGACCTTTTCTTTTTTTTCTGAAGAAGATAAACTCTTTTTTTTTGTGACGCCACAAGATACATTTAATTGGCAACTGCATATAATTTGTTTAAACAGAGGACACAACTGACTTTGAGATTAATCCCCTCAACAGTATAGCTTTTCTTAAAAAAAACCTGCCTAGACTTTACCTCTGAGGACTGTTCTATTCCTCTAATCACCACTTCTGCCATGGTCTGGTGAAAGTAAGACAAAATCAATTAGTTATTGCTGTCACCATTGTAAAATGCACATACAGGGTGACAGGAAAAAAAAAGGATGCTAAATTTAATTCTAGTGTAAACTCTTATTTTCAGGAGATGAAGACATTGTTTGGACTGATTTTTTCATTCTACATTCTAGCTATTTTAAAGATATTTTTTCTTTGCCAAAGTAGAAGCAGGTATGTTTGGTCAAAAGTGTATCTAAATTTTAGGTTTGGTGTCTTTTATTTGGTTATTTATTCAGTATAAGGACCTGTTTACCCAGCAAACTGTCCAGGTTGTTTTATTGATTATAATACTGAAAATATTAACTCCTGTGTGAATAACGAAGAAAGTATTTATTAATTATCAAAAATGCAAGGTATTTTTTCATGTATTTTCTTCATTAAGGCAGATCATCCTTTATAATTTGAAACACTTTTTAGCTTAATATTGTAAATTTCTCAAGATCAAAAGTTTCAAAAATAAGATAAGCTCAATAATGTTTGAAAAATTACTTTGAAAAACAAGCATAGTAATAGTTTTAACTTTAGATTGAATTTGAATATTCAGGCATATTTATTTGATCTAGAGAAATAATTTTCAAAATTGATTTTAGATAACATCTACCAAGAGGTAAAATAATTCTACGAACCTATTTCAAACTTGTCCATAGAAACCTCCTCAGGAAATGTCCTTCACACCAATTCAGTTGTTAACCCTTTGTTGAACTTACAGTGGGCATGAATGTGCAGGACTTGTAATATAAATATTTAAAGAAGTAAGTTGAATAGAGAAAACAGTCTTAAAGTTAATTCTTGCAGACTACATGGCACAAAATAAATATTTGGGAAAAACGAAAAATCAATTGTCAGTATTATGGGCTGACATTCAGATCCAGGATGTTGATGGATGTTACATTGTGTATGTTTGTATTCCTTAATTTCCAGTTTGTAATTTCCAGTTATGGAAACAGACAAATTAGAGATGGGGTTTTAACAGGCCATTTAGGTGACCTGCTTTTAAATAATATGTTGGTTCTTTATGGATATCATGTAGCATAGTAATTCCCTTGAATGGCAACTGATTATTACCTGAAACAAATTTTCAAAAATATGGGGGTTTTTTGTAATGCTGAAACTGATAAGGAGGCCACTATTTAAAGGGGCCTCAAAATTATAAGGAGAGGTGAATAGTTTCAGAGGCTTAGAAAGAAAACAGAAGGCAAGTGAGAGCTGAAGGAACAGTAATTACAGTGAAGAGACTTAGGAGCAGGAAGAGACAGAGTGTATCCACAATGGAGAGAAAAGGTGTTAGAAGCTGAGAAGGTCTTGGGTTTCAAAGAGATCTTTCACACGTTAAAGAAAATGGAGGATGACTGAATAAATCAGGGCAGAAGAGAATACAATTCTGTGACATTTGAAGTAATCCAATTTCTTGTGATTTGTCATGTTTTTACATTGCATTCTTCAAATTCTGCCAGATTCCTAGCACTTAAACTGTCATTGGGTACCCAGCCCAAGCAGTCCCTGACTAGCTCAAATTACTAACACTGATGTAGCTAGAGAATAAATTGTGCCTCTACATAGGTGCAGCAATTTCAGTTAATATGCTTTTCCTCCAGCTTTATATGTTAATATTTGGGGGATAGATATAAGACAATTTGTTTACATTAATTACATAATCTCCGGTAGCTGAGGAGGTAACCTTCAATATTGTGCTGTGCTATAAGTGTTCAGTAAGTCACAAGTGAATAATATATTATTTTCAGAAACTCAGTGAGTGACTTTTTTGAGGGTTTATGAAGACTTCAGCATTTTCAAGACTGGCAGGACAATTGGATATTTTAAATACTTTGAGCACCATTATAAGTATTTCCTTGGACTCAACATCTTTCAGCCAAGAAACAGAGGAGAAGTGCTGCATAAATGTAAGATGATATGTTCTCTTTGGATATTTTCATGGAAGATGCCTGCTTTTGCTCCTTTTAATCATAAAAAGGAAAAGTAAGGAGAATAAACTAAAAGTCACAACTTTAGAAGAATTTCAAAGGCTGGGAACATACATCAATATCCACTTATCCACTTTACCGAAGCTAGACACTCCTTTGCAAGCCTGTTGATTTAATTTCCCCCTCTGTAGTAACAGAGGGGTTAGTGGTACAGAGGGATTTTTGGCTTGCTTCACTGGCTGTATCAAGTGTGCTGCTCCTTCACGTACCAACTTCTTAGCATCCAATTTCATAGTCAGAAGCACAAGCTTTGGTCACTGCAGATGGATTGTAACAGTGGAATCATAACATTGCAGAATGCTTTGGGTTGGAAGGGACCTCAAAGATCATCTAGTTCCAGCCTCCCCTGGACTAGGCAGAAAACCTTCATAATATTGCCTTCTTTGACAGTTACAGCCCCTGAGTTTTACTAGTCAGATTTTGCAATTTTGGAATAATGATACCTGCTACTAGTGCTGTTCAACCTCTTCAAAAGTATGTGTGTATTTTTTTCTTTTAAATGAGTATGGGTTTTTGCTAAAAAAGAATGAAGAATGTCACTGTCCTGCTATACCAGTCTGAGCATTTTTCATTGTGATTTTATTAGGCTTTTAAAATTATTATTTTATAAAAAAAAAAACAAACTCCAAGCAAACCAAACTAAAACAGGAAACCAGCCCCAAAAAATTAGAATTAACTAAATGTTCTTACAGAATAGGGAAGATCAGCAGATATGGTGAGATGTCCTATTTTGAATTATTGATAGAGACAAAGCTCTAGTTTATTTTTGTCTGGTCAAGGGCTCTGAGGAAATATTAGTAAGAAGGAATGTTTTAACTTTATTGTTTTGACACAGTTCCAGTTGCTTACATTCACCTGACCAAAACAATCCTGGAAGGTACATTTTTGAATGACACAGTCACATATTTTTATATTTAAAATGTTCACAGAATACCATTTGTTTCAAGTTATGCGTCAAAGGGCAAGTATGCAGTTCTTATTGCTGTGCAGATAATGGCATCATTTCAAGAAGGATTTTGTTTAGAGTTGGTAATGAAACCAATCTACCTCAAATAAAAAAGGTGATTCTCCTGTCTTCCAAGGGAAGTCATTAGCAAGTCAACAGAATAAGTGGTTTTGTAGAAAAATGTTTCCTTTTTTATTTTACATTTTTTTCTCCCTAGGGTCAAGAATCCTGAAGATAGCAAGGGATGATATACTCAAGAACACTCTAAATAGCTTAAAATGTGATGTTTAAAATAAAATAGAGTAGGCTCTCCCTGCATTTTTGGATAAATTATGAGCACTTTGGAGAATGAGGAGGTGGGAATGTGTGTTGTTATTGTTGTTTATCTATTTCTTTGAACAGGAGCTGCAGCTTTTACCATTAAAAATATAAAATTCCAACTTTCATCAAAGTGTCATAATTTTTGTTCTCCTTTAAAGAAGTACTGGTAAATCAACTGCTTTATTGCCTATTAAGACTGGTGATCCATATGGCAACTTTATATTAAACAATTCACAACTTTAGACCAGATAACCACTGAAAATTAATCATCCACAGAGTGCTGAACTGAACAACCCTTTGAATCTCTAAAGAACATCACCAGTCTATTAGGCTTATATACTGTAATTACATTATATTTAACTGTATAATTTATAAGCTTTAAATTAGATCAACCATCTATTAGGCTTTATAAAAATGAAAAGTTATTCATCAGATTAAAAAGTAATAAAAAAGAAATTAACCATATTTGGAATTTACCTCCCTAATAAATACAGCAATTAGGATTTTAGACTTTTAAGAACAATGGATTTAGCTGGTATCATCTCTTTGGATTTTTACAGTAAGTTGGACAGCAATGTCCTATTTTGATTCCTAAAAATTCCAATATAATTCACTATGATATTAAATCATGTGTAACTTCGGTTAATTTGTTCCTGTTTTGCACAACAGAGCCCCATTTCTCATGACTGTGAACTTACACTGATTCTCCTCTATGAGAAGATCTTTTTAAACCTCTGCCACCCAAAATGGAAACAGGAGAAACTCTTAATACATCTATGACAGAGCCAATAAACCTCAAGCTATGACAGCACACCTGGGAAAGGGCATTCTCTGGTGCCCCAGTCAGTCTTGAGGAGGCTCTATAAACACTGATATCAACAAAAAGTCTGTGAGCTTTAAACATCTAATATTTGACAGCTGTAGAAGACTAAACCTTCCTAAGTCAGAGAATTCACCCCTTAAACACAAAAGTCAGTGAAACCAGAGTGTAAGCTTATTAATAGCCCCTTGTCATAACAACCATATTGGTGAATATGGTTTCTGGCTTGCTTCCCCTTATACTTATCAGGATAAGGACTCAAGCAACACTCTTGCCTTAATTCAACAAGTGATTGGTGATAGGAGTATGCATGGGAATGTTTATTTCTTATAGAATTTATCTGAAAACAGTTCTGACAGGATAGTTCCTCAAATACTTAAAACAGCCCCTGGGTAAACAACTTTGCTGTCTAAAAAATCACACATGCATATATTTCATGGGCTGGAAGTTGTATGCTTAATCTTGAGAGCTCATGTAGTTTTCACCTAAATTTGTCATGTGAATTTGAAATATATCAATCTGTATCACCTTGGGATGTTTTATTGAAACCCTAGTCTGACAGGGAAAAGATGAAGCATTATCTTAGATTTGTACATTTTCAAGCCAGGAAGAATTCTACAATCAGCTAAAATGTCTTCCTGTGTATAACACAGGACCTGCATAACAGGAGGAGCTCTAATTTGGGCAGATTGCCTAATCTGGCATAGGTTTAAATTTGGCAGGGATACAACCCTCATGCAGCCAGACATTTTGCTGGAAATGCTATAAATATATGTTGTTCAGAATTGAGACTGACAACATTCAATAATTTTTACAGCTGATAGTGAAATAAGGTTGCTGTATTCTCAATGATAATGTAACACTTGAATGACCTAATAATTTTAATATGTTGGACTAGGTCTGATATTTAGGTTACTTTGAGAATTTGATATTAACCACTATTATTTTAATTTTTATTACATGTTTTATGATTTTTCTTTTAATAGAGATTAGTTAAAATAAGGAGAGTGATAAATTTATATTTCCTATTAATTTCTTTACAGAATCAAGTTTGGAACCTGACAAATCCCTGAAGCAGAACACTGAGATAAGAGAGCACTCTGTGACTCAACTGGGTCATATAGAATTGTCCTAATAGGTATTTCCAGTAGTATCTATGATGACATTTAAAGGACAAATTTTTGTATTGATTACTTTTCCAAACAACAAATAGAAACTGCAGACTACTCTGCTTATTTGTTCTCAATTTCAAGTTTTCACAATGAGATGCTCAAGCATTGTATTTTTGTCACTCTACATTATGATTATCTGTTTAAAACTGATTTTAATTTCCCCCTTTTTCCCTTTTCTGTTTAATGTGTCATATCTCCAGTTAGAAGTGGTCATGCTCCTTATTAAAGACTACATTCTTGATTAGTTCCTAAACACCACACAGCTGCTTGTTCCCTCCCACAGAATGTAATGGAGGAGAAGATTGGAAAAAAATTAAAACTCATGGGTTGAGATCAATACAGGCAGCATAGGCTCCCTGCAATCCAGTAAGAAGTGGTTAGTAGTCTGCTGAGCTCAGTATTGGGGCCAGATGTGTTTAATGCCTTTATCAGAGATCTGGATGAGGAGATTGAGGACATTCACAGGCAGTTTACAGATGACATCAATTTGGGCTGGAGTGTTGATGAGCTGGAGAGTGGGAAGGCTCTGCAGAGGGATCTGGACAGGCTGGATCCATGGACCAAGGTTAATTGTTTCAGGTTCAACAAAGCCAAGTGCTGGGTCCTGCACTTGGGTCACAACAACCCCTGCAGTGCCACAGGCTGGGCCAGAGTGGCTGGGAAGCTGCCCAGTGAAAAAGGACCTGGGGGTGCTGGTGACAGCAGCTGAACATGAGCCAGCTGTGTCCAGGTGGACATGAAGGCCAATGGCACCTAGGCTATATCAAAAACAGAATGACCAGCAGAACCAGAGAAGTGACCATCCCTCTGGGCACCTTGAGTTCTGTGTCCAGTTTTGGCCCCTCACAATGAGAAAAACATTGAGATGATGGAGCAAGTCCAGTGAAGAACAGAGCTGGTAAAGGGTCTTTATAGGAGCAGCTGAGGGAGCTGGGGGTTCAGCCTGGAGAAAAGGACGCTCAAGGGAAGGTGTTGCTCTGCACAACTTCTTGAAAGGAGGTTTTAGCAAGATGGGTGTTGGTCTCACTCCAGGCTACTAGTGACAGGACTAGAGGAAGTGCCTTTAAGATGGGCCAGAGGAGGTTTAGATTGGATTTTAGCAAAAAATTCCTTACCTGTTAGGGGCTGTCAAACACTGGAACAGGCTCCCCAGGGAAGTTGTGAACTCCCTGGAGGTATTTAAAACATGTGCACTTATGCAGTTTAGGGGTGTATTTGCTAGTGTTAGGTTTATGACTGGACTCGATGGTGTTAAGGATCCTTTCCTTTCCAACTTCAATGATTTTAGATTTCTATAACTTATTTCAAATACATGACCAATTGTTTTAATGTGCAAGGTAGTAAATTATTTTGTGGGTAATTTTGTACATTCAAACCTGTTTGTTCCCTATTTTCTTGCTTTTAGCTTTATTTTTCTTCTCTGTGTTTGCTTTTGCTTTTTTCCTACCTGATACTAATTGTGAATCAGGTGTGGTTTATTACCATGTTTTTTCAAGCCTTTTCTGTCTTCTTAGTGATTCTGTGTTATATAATATGATGGAATTATTATGGTAATGTTTTAGTACTTACACTTTTTCTTTGTCTTTCTATTTGTTCCCTGTTTGCATATATTTTGCCTTTCTGTGTATCTTCTGCATGGTCTTCAAATATTGTTGCACAACACAGTTATCTGGCACTGTTAGAGATGAATTTTTAAAGTTATATTTGTATTATGACCATGTTATATCAAACATACCAAGATGATATAATTATTGTAAGTATTAGATTTGTATATGTTTAAACATCATGTTAGAAAAAGCACCTAAGTGAATTCAGAGATTTCCTTTTAGAGACTTCATGATACTATTTTGTCTTAGCTTTTAATGTTCTGTTCTAACTCATATTCTTTTTTTATATTTGCTTATGACCAAAAATGTTCATTAACATACTTTATAGGTTTCCCACGTAGTTTGAGATCCCACTTTTGTCTCTGACAGCAAGATTTTGGTAGTTTGCATATTGTTTGCAGATTCTGAAATCCACTTACCACACCCTTTCTGTTCACTGTTCATTATTCCAATAGGTCTATAAAGATAACAATAGAGAATGTGGCAAGAAAAATAAAAGCTCATTATCTTCACAGATTACTAATACTCAGAAAACTGTAGCAAAGCTATATCAGAGCCTGCAAATCCTTTTGCACTTTCTTCTTCCCTTAACAACTCAGTCATTGAAGAGATTGCGGTGTGGACATCTATGTTTGAACCAGCCAGGCCAGACTCATTTTATAATGGAAAGAGAGAAATGGGCCTTTCTAGGAATTAATTTATCTTGACCTAGTTTAGATATATGAAGGAGGAGGATACAAATTACGATCTAGCAGTGCCCTTTTCTCTCAGACTGGATAAGGACAGTCAGCAGAACTAATTGGGTGTACAGAGGTTTGCACTACAATATCACATTAAGGTGAGATGAAACTCACTTCCAGTAGTAAGTGGCAAAACCCCAACATAGAAACATATGCATATTCAAGATATTTGAGAGCAATGTCTTGGTTATGTAGAACTTCATACTTTGAAAAATGCTATTTTTCAAGAATAAAGGATCTATTCTCTTGCTGTTTGTAACCTTCATGAGTTTTGTTCTAGTTAGGGGCATGCTCTTATCTCATAAGTTTTTCTGATAAAATGTAGTAATCAGGGAGAAAATGAATTAAAATTTAGGCAAAAAATAGAATGTACTTTAACATTGTTTTTCACATATATTGTACTGGCATATATGCTATACATTTATACTGCAATATGTGAGACTTAGCCATACGCATTACATATTTACATTTGCTTCATGTAAACTAGAATATTGGGCTCATTTTTAAATGGAATATATATTCATATGCTTCAGGATTTATTAATTTTAATGCCAGGAGGGATAATTCTGATCATTTAGTCTGACCTACTGCCTAATCCATGCAGAGAATTTCTCTGAGTTTCAATATTTTTTCAAATAAACAATACAAATGACGATACCCAGAAATAAATTGGAGCTGACTAGTAGATACATCATTTTTTTAGAGCTTTATGCTAATACAGGTATCCCAAAAAAACCATAACAACCACATACAGTTGGATCACTCCTTTGTGTTACCTCCTCGAGCAGCCTTTCCCTCACCCTAGGGAGGAAAAAGCTCACCCTGCTTACAGCTTGCTCTGCTAAAAAAGCATTTTCCAATTACATGGGTGAGATCATGCTACAACTTTCCCTTTAACCCTTCACCAACTCCCCCTTCTCAGATACATTAAAAATGAGCTAGTGGTGTTTGCTTCCAAGACTCTTGTATTTTCAGTCTATCTACCACTTCTGTCAAATAATCCCTAGACTTCAAGTCCTTAGACTGGTTCTAGCCTGTTTGAAAGACTTCCAGAGTGCAAGAACTAAGAGCCTGCTGAAAATTTTCTTCATCCTTTAATATCTTCATATCAGAAAACTGATATTTATTTCCTGTAATTTAAGCCAACTATTTGTCTTTTCTACCATGGTTATGGGGTGGGAAGAAAAGATTGCTCTGGATTTCTGGATATTTAGGAACTATTACTCTGTAACTTTAACAGTTGCTTCTTTAAAGAGACAACATCTGGGCCATGTGTTAGACACCAAACTCCAGACTTCAAACATTTAAATGCTTTCTTTCTTATTGCCTTTTAAGGCTGGAAGAACTTCACAAACAACTCGTCTCATTAAGCGCTTCTTTTAGCCAGGCTATCAAAATACCTACCAAACAAAAGAATAAAATTCTGATGTTGGAATCCCAGATACAGAAAGTTCTCAAAACCTTGTGCCTGTAGGCTCTGAGTTCAAAATGTAATAATATAGAATAGTATGTCATTACATGATTGCATGAAAAAGACCGCAGTGCGGCAGATACGTAATATTAATTAACTATTGGTGTAGAAATTAAAACAATGTATGTGTGGCAGTAGTTTATTGGCCTATTAACCTTTAAACGATCTTCTAACCTGTAGTCTTGTGATCACTCTGCACTATGGCTGACCTCTGACTTACTCTGTGAAGACATCCTCACGCCTTCATGAGACTGCAACAACAAATCAAGGTTAAAACCTTGTCGGAGTGGTTCCATCTCTACCCAACATAATCCTGACATTCTGGCTGCTACAACCCTTTCAGCTGCTGTACACCAGAGTAAACAACATTTCTTTCCACTCATCTTGTTACCTACAAATATATTTATCTGTCCTTCATTACTTCCCATGTAGAAAAGAACTTCTCTGTGGTAAGGGTCATCTGTTTAGTTTGGGTTTACCAAACTTTACAAAGGACATACTTCTTTCTGACTGCAGGCCTGAAGCAGGATGGTAGTGCAATTCTTTAAATTTTTAGTGTTCTTCTTTATGACTTGTGTTTCTCTATGAGGCAAATAATCCAAAATATAATTAATAATATCTATGTCTATGAGCAAGCTTGATGAAGTTATTAAGATACTTTTAATGGAATGACACTAATGCCACACTGCAAACTCACTGGTAGATTTATAAATGTGCATATATATATATATATATATATGTGTGTGTGTGTGTGTGTGTA
>VZTR01007921.1:107229-117707 GCA_013400775.1 Chaetops frenatus | reverse complement strand
ATGTGCATATATATATATATATATATATATGTGTGTGTGTGTGTGTGTATATATATATTTTTTTTTTTAACAAGAGTCTGAATCTTTTCAGCATGTGTTTTGTTGTGGTCCATTAACAGCTCTGTTATTATAAAAAAGTGATAATGATAATCGAATACTTTTTGCTGTCTGTCTTGAGATATTGCACAGTAAGAATATGAAAAAAAAGGTTTGCTGTGCATTTGGATTTGTGTACTAATAAATGTATTAAAAAGAGGATTTTTTATATTCTTAAAGATGTAATAAAATTTTTCCCTGTTACCTGAAAGCAACTAATATTATAATCTGACTCATTTAGTTGTATGAATAGGAAAATAATCCTGACTACTGGTTTGACATGTAAAAATAAATGAATTTAGACTGCTTCTAAAAAAATATGAGAAGGAGGTGTCAGCATTTTGTGCTATGTGAAGGCTTCCTTGGAATAATAGGCATGTCAAACTGCTGTTTCCAGTAAAAGAAATCATAGATAAGTCATCCTGTAATACGTCACTAACAGCTTTGGCACATTATGCTGGAGCTCAGATTCATTTATGTGTGTGTGTGTATGTTTGTGTGTATATGCACATAAATATATGTATGTAATACATACACATATATATTAAAAACCAAGGGCTTCATTCTGTTTTTAATTATCTGCTTTCTATGCTATCACCTTGAATTTTCACTGCCTGAAAGGAAAATTGATTGACCCTCACAGTATTGCTAAGAGTGTTTGGAGTAATTTTGTGTATGAATCATGTGATGTGAAGACTGCCACAGCTTTTGCCTACATGCACTATTAGGATTTGCTCCCTGCAGTTTGGTTGTCTATCCTAGGTTGTCTATACTGGTTGTCCAGATTTTGATTTTCTATATTATATGTATTATTTAAAACGATTTGACAAATTCTGCAAAACATCTTGATCTGAAAAAGAAAAAAAATTACTACAGGTGTTTTTTAAATAAATATCCTAGGAAGTAGGATTCTAATTATATGTGTTTGGGATTTTTTGACAAGTCGTATGATTTTTATTTTCTGATGTCTTACTGTATGACACATAATTTAGTTTCTGATTAGAAAACTCTCATATGCCAGGCAATAGGGCTAACCTAATATTCTTCTTTGCAAGTTCTTTCCATCAACATTACTTCTGGTAGGTAACTTTTACCAGATTCTTCTACCTTTACCAACTTTGGATAGCCCTTAATGCCCCACCAGCTTTATTCACCACTGTGTGAACACATGTGGAATAAGAAGTTAATCAGAACAAGCGAGTGTCTTCCAGCTCCTAACAGCTGAAACCTGTAATCCTGGTATTTGCTGGTCTGAACAGAAAACCTGGGAGCTCAGTGCTCTGAGGTCATGTAATAAGAGAGCTGGAAAGAGAGGATGTGTGTGATGAGGTGGTCAGTACCCAAGTGATGCTGATTGTGGATTCTGTGTTAGGATGCTGAGGATACACTCCTTGAAAAATCTGTTATTCAAAATAAGCAACATGCAAACTCCTTACACATTTAAAAAAATACTTGTCAGTTGGATGTGTAAATTCATATACACTCGCATAATCTCACCCACATATGAAATTGGAAGAATTGTTAGAATAATATATTTGGCCTACTTATTCTCTTTATTAAGACTCCTTAGTCATTAAAATGAGATTTAGGGTTCAAAACAGATTCACAACAGCTTTATTTTATCTCTACTGACCTATAATAGAAAAGCAGAAGGGACAAATAAAGGGACAAATATCATAACATGTGAAAATATTTCTGGACTCAGTACTAGAATTAAACCCTGTTGGTTTAATTCATCTCATTGAGGTACTACTATAATGGCACAAAAAAGTGGTGGAAAGTTCAGAGACATTAATCTTCTTAACTGTGCACTGGAACTCTGAAAAGATAGATGAAGGAGGACTGATGAACGCTGCTTCATTAGAAGAATTTTAAAATGCAATTTGTCTTCATGAAAACGAGGGATTACACATTTCCAGTTTTCTCCTCTGCCTGTTAGAAATATTTTTTAAACAATAACCTTTCATGCAGAATAGTCTTTATAGTAGGGCAGTAATTATTATAGAAGAGAGGTATGTCCTGCTCAATCTGTTTGTGAATCACAGCAGCAGAAAATCTTAGACCTGCAGATTCAAATTTCCTAAGTATGATTGTGATATCAGAAACAAAAAATTCCTTTTAACTAACTTTGCTCTATGTTCAGTAGATTACACAAAAGATTTTCATAGTGCTTAAAGCAAATGGTGTAGGTGATGAGCTAAAACTTGATTAATCCTTGAAATTTGCCAGAATTAAGAGTTTTTTCCTAATAGAATATTGGCTGTTAGAATAACTTTGTATTAGAATAATGAATACTCTTGCTGTTACTTATACCTTAATTCCAGACTTCCTAAGAACTTTATCATAGGACTGTGCAAAATGTAGAAGAAAAAATGAACTGGAAATGTGCAGGTAGAACATCTGCAAATAGAGATTAAAACCTGTCTGGACAAACACATCTTGCTGGGATAATGAGATTTCAAAAAATTGCATTGACTGATAGCTCACTTCCTGCCTTATCATGTATAACCCTTGGACACAGGGATCTGAAACCAAAGCCACTGAAGCCAGTGAACACATTCTCATTAATGAAAATATGTAATAGACTAGAACTTACATCAGCGTTTAAGAGGAGTAGTGGTGGACCTGGCAGTGCTGGGTTAATGGTTGGATTCAGTGATCTTAGAGGTCTTTTCTAACCAAAGTGGTATTGATTCTAAAAGTATGCCCTGTCTGGCATGACATAAGTTCCCTATTTTCCACCTTACTTACACTTGCTTGGATTGTCAGCCTTCTACTCAGAGGCAGCCTTTCCACATTAATCTGCCCGACTCCACTTACACTGCTCTCTGATAGAGTTGCAGCAGAAGAAAAGGCTAACAGAGGGGACACCAATCCAACTTGTCTACTGGAGTGGGCTTTTAGGGCTTTTATGACACTCTTCTGCTGTGTATTCTTTTTCTTTTTCTTGGTTTTTTTCCCCATCTTTTGTATGCTCCCTTTCAGAGTACCAGTTAGGGAAAAAAAAAAAAAATTATATTTTAATCTTCTGGTAAAATTCACAGTCCTTCTGCATAACAGAATGGCTTACTTTTAAATAACCACACTGGCTCTGCTTGGTACCTTGCCTACTCATGGTGCCTTTCCAGTGTGTTCTGCATTACAATTCCCTATGCAGGCTGAAGCCTGCTCTTCTGAAGGCCGGAGTCCCAGTGCTGCTTCCCAGCCTCCCACCTCCCTCTTGATTTCAACCCAGTTTGAAGCTCTTGTCCATGACCACTGTCACCATGGTTGTTCCCATTTGCGAGCAGTGGGGCCAGTTCAGCTTTATCCCTGACTGGGCCCTCAAGCATTCATGTAAGGAAACTGTCACTGGTGTGATCTAGGAGCCTCCTAAGCCATCTACCCTGTTCTAGATTTTCTCCCCACAGGTGTTCAGATGGTTCAAATTCCCTTGTAATGTGAGGGCCTGAGAGTGGGAGATTGTTAAAGTCCCCTATGTCCTCCTTGTGAGGCCATTTAGGATATGTCACAATCTTAATATTCACTTCATGATATTTCATTGTTCTTCAGTTCTGGAAGTCTGGTCTCAAAGGGTCCAAAATTTCAAAAAGGTAAACTGCATTCTTTGGATTATTTCAGTGGGCTTTGGGTTGGGTTAGGATTAGGCTGACATAATTGTACTGGAGAAATGAACTCACTACCCACTAAAATTTTAATATGACTGTATCACTTATCTTACCTTCACTAAATTCTTCCTCTCCATCTCACTCCTAGTACTGTTCTCCCAATGTTTAACCCTAGGCATCATTGGAAAGTAAGTGGGAAGATATTGTAAAAATGAATTAAAACTTTTAAATATAGGAAATAGAGTGTAGTATTGAATAGACAAAAATTATTCCATGCCAGGCAGAAAGAATCTGAAAACAAGACGTAAGCAGCCACGCATAAAATGTCTGAAACCACAGAGGAAATAGTTGACAAGATGAGTGGTAACAAGGTGAGCAACGTATCAAAGAGAAAAAAAAATCCCTCTAGAGAAGACAAGATGGATGAAGGAAGAAAGTTACTGTATCTGTGAGAATGTGTTTAATATACTCAGCTGTGTAAGACCTTCAGGGAAAAGATCACTGACGCTATCAGAAAATTCACTGTTATTATGGACTAATGCTTCTATCAGACAAAGGACACAGTGAAATTACAGGCATATCTTCTCCCTTCCCACACAGTCCATAAAGTCTCCCCGTGATAAAGTTTAGCTGAATTGCTCAGGTCTGGAATAATCCAGGGAGTTCAAGAAAATGTAGCATGTACAAGAACTGTCAATCCACCTATGGAAGTGCTATAAAAACACACGAGGCATAGTGGGGGCTATCTGTGTGTCTGTTTGCAAGGAGAAAGGCAGCAAAGAGATCGAGATACTAAGAGTTATACAGTACAAACAGGAAGCCAGGTGAAGGACATACCTCTTTTCTTCTTTGCCCCATATCTGCATTCTTATCTAAAATAATCCTATGTGGATTGTCTAAAGCTTAAGAATTTTTTGTACCATTATGCTTAACATTGCACTACATAATATAATGACTTCCACTAGTGCAGTCATCTCACTGTGCGGATATGAGCTTCTGAAGCTGCAAGGATTATGGCAACAGCCCAAAGACTGTGTAAGCACAATGATTACATCACACTGTGTATGTATCATTTGCTTTGGTTAGGGGCTGTTTCAAAGCTCCCAAGGTCTGACTCTTTGTAACGCAGCAGCTCTGAAATGAGTCAATGTTTGTGAGAATTGTGACTCCTTGGTAATTATAAAATTAAATTTGGAGCCATATTCACTACAGACTTCTTTTTCTCATAATTTAAAAGGGCTGATTTTGAAGTAAGACAGGGTAGGAAACAGCTCACCTTAATCTTAGCTACTGTGAAGACTTCTGAAATATTCAGTGTAGATATTTCATGCTTAAAATGGGCTGTTAAATGTATTGGGTCAGGCTGTGATGGAGTTAATTTTCCCCATGACAGCCCCCACAATGCTGTGGTTTGTATTGGTAGAAGCTAGAAAGGTGTTGATAATACATCAGTGTTTTGGCTGCTACTGATGAGTTCTGGCATAGCATCAAGGCACAGCATCAAGGTGAAGCATCAAGGCTGTCCCTCCTCACCAGCAGGTTGGGAATGGGCAAGATCTTGGAAGGGAACATGGCCAGGACAGCTGACCCAAACTTACCAAAGGAATATTCCATACCACATGATCTCCTCACAGTCAGATCTGAGAAAAGGAGGAGGAGGGACATTTGCCATTTTGATGTTTTTCTNGATACTAAGAGTTATACAGTACAAACAGGAAGCCAGGTGAAGGACATACCTCTTTTCTTCTTTGCCCCATATCTGCATTCTTATCTAAAATAATCCTATGTGGATTGTCTAAAGCTTAAGAATTTTTTGTACCATTATGCTTAACATTGCACTACATAATATAATGACTTCCACTAGTGCAGTCATCTCACTGTGCGGATATGAGCTTCTGAAGCTGCAAGGATTATGGCAACAGCCCAAAGACTGTGTAAGCACAATGATTACATCACACTGTGTATGTATCATTTGCTTTGGTTAGGGGCTGTTTCAAAGCTCCCAAGGTCTGACTCTTTGTAACGCAGCAGCTCTGAAATGAGTCAATGTTTGTGAGAATTGTGACTCCTTGGTAATTATAAAATTAAATTTGGAGCCATATTCACTACAGACTTCTTTTTCTCATAATTTAAAAGGGCTGATTTTGAAGTAAGACAGGGTAGGAAACAGCTCACCTTAATCTTAGCTACTGTGAAGACTTCTGAAATATTCAGTGTAGATATTTCATGCTTAAAATGGGCTGTTAAATGTATTGGGTCAGGCTGTGATGGAGTTAATTTTCCCCATGACAGCCCCCACAATGCTGTGGTTTGTATTGGTAGAAGCTAGAAAGGTGTTGATAATACATCAGTGTTTTGGCTGCTACTGATGAGTTCTGGCATAGCATCAAGGCACAGCATCAAGGTGAAGCATCAAGGCTGTCCCTCCTCACCAGCAGGTTGGGAATGGGCAAGATCTTGGAAGGGAACATGGCCAGGACAGCTGACCCAAACTTACCAAAGGAATATTCCATACCACATGATCTCCTCACAGTCAGATCTGAGAAAAGGAGGAGGAGGGACATTTGCCATTTTGATGTTTTTCTTCTGGAGCAACCACTACATGCACTGAAGCCCAGCTTCCTAAGAAGTGGTTGGACATCACCTGCTGATGGGAGATAGAGAATAAATCTTTTGTTTTCCTTTGTTTTCACTTTATGCCTTTTTTTATGCTTTATTAAACTGCCTTTGTCTTGAACTACATTTTTTTTCCATCTTATTTTCTCCCCCACCTTGTTCTGATGAGGACACAGTGATGGAGCAGCTTGGTGGGCACCTGGCATCCAGCTAAGGCAAATCCACTACACTGAGTGAGTTACCCTCTAGAAAGGATGATTCCTCTCTGCTTTAAATATGGTTCTGGATCACAGGTCCCAATACAAGGATCTCATATTAAAGACATTGTGAATCCTTGGAGCTGGATTTTGTCTAACCTTGATACATCTGCATTTAGTGCCCACCAAACTTAGGCATCAAAAAGTACTAGAAGTCTGAACTCTAGTAAATCACAGAATTACAGAGTATCCTGAGGTTGGAAGGGACTCACAAGGATCATCGAGTCCAACTCATGACCCTGCACATCTCACCCTCAACAATCACATCACATCCTCACGTGTGATTTCACACCATGAAATCAGTAAAGCCTGAAGAGAAATTTGTCTTAGACCAATGAGATAAGCAAGAGGCATTTATTGGTTGAGATGCCCCAAGGACACTGAGCTGGCACCTCTGGTACATAAGTTACAAAACTGCCCCAACATTCTGTTTTGACAACTAGAGGCCATATAGTATATTCCATGATGGTGTATAAAAATGGACACTTAGGTTCAAGGAGCTGAATCCTGCCCCTAGCATCCCCCTAGAAATCTATAGACAGACATTTTAAAGTAAGCATATTAATCTCTGAGTAAATCCTCCTTCCTTTAAACTAAGAAGATAAATCTTGCTGTAAACCACCAAAATTAAATTTAAGAACACAACCTTGATTCTAAACTTGGGTGTATATTCTGCTTACATTGCAGCACATTCCCCATAATTTTAGCTTAGGATATAAATTGAAAGCCAGAATAACACCTAGATACTTCAAATTGAATTTATATGTAAATTGGGTAGCTAAATCTAAAGGGATGCCATCAAAAATCTCCTCAAACTTCTTAGACTCCTGAAATATGAGTCCACATACACCCCTAAAATATAATGCTAATGACCATCATGCTCTGAGATAAAACTGTCCTGAATATCACATGACAAAGGAGCAGATCAAGCTTTTTTTGAAATTAAAATGACAATGATGTGCTCCCAATCTTCAGTGGGGCAACCTACGTCTACAAAGCACATTGTCATCAGAACATTCTCTTACGGAAACATTGCCAGAAGGACAGTGAACAAGCTGGAAATCCATCTGCCTAAAAAAGCTTTGGGATTTTGTCAATGTGTTTTTCTTACTCTGCTGCAGATTGGCTGCAGGCACTCCATGATCTACATATTGCTCACCTTCTGCCCATATGTCAGCCCTGTGGACAGCCAGAAGATTGACTGTAGAGAACTTTTCCAAACAGTTCTGCTGGCATGCCAGTGAGCACTGGGCTCTACAGCACGAGGGAGGCCCTGTGCTCTGGATCTTGCTTCAGGCTTGCTCCAGGCTTGCTCCACAGAGACATGAATCTACTTGTTAAAGGTAGCCTAAGGATATTGATAAGTGGCAGAATAGGTAAATTGGCTACCTAGTGTCATTTAGGATAACCTGGAAGATCCCAGGCAGCCACACATGTCTGGAATTTACAGTACAAGGTTGCATCCTTCTTGACCAACATCAGGGGGACAACTGGAAAACTTCATCACACCTGAGTAAGAGCATTAGACACCTCTACTCGGGCAATTATCCCTCAAATGACCACAGTTCTTAGAAAAGGTGGCATGTATAAAATTAACACATATTTGAAGCCATTATAGGAAGATGTCAACAACATGCTGTGACCCAAATCCTCTGTCTCTCCTGCCTCATACTTAAAAGTAGATTTTAGTTTATTTGCTGCTATTTGCCCTGAGAGAACACAACAAAGTCTACTAAGTTTTTTGGGAAAGAGAGTGATAAAATAAAACAGAAGCTTTAAAGCTTATGTCATCACTGGCCTTAAATATGCCACAAAACTCCTACACTTGGGTACTTATAAGGCAAAATGAGAAAGGTGGGAAGATCCCAGTATATTTAAAATGTGTAGATATTAGTATAGAATATATAAGAACATTGGAATAATTCAATTGAAAAGTAATGTAGCTATCATAAACTAAGAAATAGCACAGCTGGAGGATTTTAAAAGTGATTTGGAAGCAAAATCCTCTCATTGAATTAGAGAATAAAAATTCATTTAGGGACCTTATAGAATAGCAAAGCTGGTAGATCTTCTATAGCTCAGGGCCTGTCAGCATTTCTATTACAAACCAGTACTTTCTGGGGATTATACTTCATCCAGAAGAGTTTGATGTGGAATGAACTTGGATAAAATATCTCAGCTTTTGAGTAATGTAATGGTAACTCTACTATAATAAAAATCTGTATTCACTTTGTAACTGTTGAGTCTACCGCATTGCTACACTACACATTTTGATTTAAAGATACCTGTCCTAATGCTGACCTAAGGAAATATGTCCTCATAATATAGTTCAGGCAAAGATTTTAAGAAAAAATAGCTCTACTGGTATGATGTTATGCACAAGTTACTCAGTCAAAATTCTCAGCCTGGTTCATTTTCTCAGATGAGTTTGTTTTATCTCCAGGGATATTTCCATTGTGATCAACTTACTCCTAACTCATCTTTGCAGCTCATCTGTGTTGCTCCTATATGTGATCAGCTAAATGGGATAAAAAGAAGGTTACAAGTTAAACAGTTAAAGGTTAACAATCAAAAAACAAGTCCTAGTCTGTTTATAGATCTGTCTAGGGAATTAAAATGGAAAAATTAGGAGAAAATGACCACAGTGGGTAATTCCAATCCCATATTAATATTATTTAACTTTAGAATGAATTAAGAGATGTAATACCTAGTGTGGTCCTCTGTTTAGATTTATAAAACCATAGAATCATGGAATGGTTTGGGTTGGCAGGGGACCTTGAAGATCATCTCATTGTTTCCAGTAAATTTTTTTTTATTCCAACCAGTCACTTTTGCTTTTTGTGCCTTCAATTCTCTTCTCCAGCCTTCCTCAGGGTGAGGGGAAGAAGGGAGGGTAGAGTAAACAGTATATGGCTTTAGTAGGAACAATAATTGGACCTTCCTAAACCAAGTCAGGTCCAAATTTACATTTTAATTGCCAGTGGTTCATCATTTCACATGACCAAACAAACACCTTGTTTGGCTTAGGAACAAGCTTCCAGTTTTGCTGGCTTTGGGACAGCTTTGTCATGGAGCTTCACCAGTGGGGAGGTAGGGTAGCAGAAATCATGATTAGTGACAAGATTATACAAGGCTTTTAGAAGTATTTGAGTACTGGATTATTTGACTTGAAAAATGGAGATAGGTTATGGGAGCAGAAGAGGAGCTAAAGATTCTAAGAGCTTAAGGTCTATTCTTTCACTTCTTTCAGGATCTCTTTGTATTATAAAGGCTTAAACATTAAAATCTTGGAAATTTAAAACTTCTTTTCTTTTTTTTGTTTTTCTTATTAGTATGCTACATATGAGCTCAAAGGTAAACTGCTTTAACTATGAATTCAGTTACTTTACGAGAGATGAAATGCAAAATATGATCTTATAGTAATTTACTCATTCTCTTTTGCTTTGTCCACAGAAATTTTTCTTATCTTTCCTTTGTCAACAGGCATCTTTACCTCATGAGCCTCATTGCAGGCTAATTATTACCAGTTTTCCCAGGTAGAAAAATAACTTTGAATCAATGATGTGTCAATTTTTAGAGAAAACAATATTTAGAAATTATAAACATAATCCAACTTCAGACAAAATATCCAAGAACTAAAATTCTCTGAGGGCCTTAAAATCTCTCTGAGGTTGAAAAAATAGCAACAATCTGGATGGTATTAGCCATGAAATAGTCTTATCTCTGACTTTCATTCTTACCAGCCTCACATCTCGGAATCCCAACATTCTTGTCTTTTTAGACATGTATATATAAATATATAGTCTTCCCTAGAACAATTTTGCCAGACTGATAAAGCAGCACTGCAAGTAAGACGGTTTTATTTTTTGTGGGGTTTTATTTTTTTTTTTTTTGGTTGGTT
>VZTR01007921.1:77143-107208 GCA_013400775.1 Chaetops frenatus | reverse complement strand
TTTGGTGTGTTTTTTTTTCTCTTTAAGGAGGGCTTGCAAAAGCTTTTTTTGTGTCAGAGTGCTTGTTAAAGGCCTATGTGTGGTTTCAGAAAATGGCATGAATAAAAAAAAAAAAATCAATGTTTTTCCCACTGTAAGGAAGAACTAACCTTTTCTTGCTAACCTTTCTCTATTTTGAAGGTTAGTGACTAGCTAAAGTAGCTTGCAATGGAGTGAAGTTGGATTCCTCAATGACCCCTTGGAAAAGAACATACACTATGAATATAGAATAATTACTTAGGTTGAAGATAGATTTCAGAGCAGCCAAGGTTCCAAGTAATGAATTAGTGTTGGAATGTGACACTTTCTGCTACTCTCATTTAATTCTTGATATGGAAAATAAGAATACAATTTATTATGAGATTCAGAAAAACAATTATATTCCTCTGTGTATTGGAAGTT
This sequence comes from Chaetops frenatus, assembly GCA_013400775.1. Taxonomy (NCBI): domain Eukaryota; kingdom Metazoa; phylum Chordata; class Aves; order Passeriformes; family Picathartidae; genus Chaetops; species Chaetops frenatus. Next base: position 106,767 of record VZTR01007921.1, on the reverse strand, counting down.
CAGCTAAGATAGGACAGATGCTCTCTCTGTGTCCCACTATGCAATAAGAAATGACACTATAAAATGGCTCTTCAGCTGTTATATTTATACCCAAAAAGTGGAGCAATTTCCACAGAGGAAAGGAAGTGTACCATTTACTGACATGCATTCTCATTGCTGTGAAGTCCCCAACCAGAGAAGATGTAAAATGAAAATACTCAAATACCTTTATGAAGAAAAGGATGTAAAGACTATGTTTAGCATATTTTGAATAACCATTTTCCATCTGGAAGTATTTTGCAGAAAGATGATTGGAAACTCCTTATGTTTGATTCACTCCAGTTAGCCTTGGGAAGTCTCTTGCTTAGGACTCCCCCTTCAGAAACACAGGATTCCTTCTATTTACTGTAGAGAGAGTGGAAACACTTAATGTGCTGCCCAGACTGTGCCTCTGAGATAAGGTGCCCTTGCTCAGTACACAATGAACACATATACCAAGTTACAGTGCCTAGAAGACCAAACACAAATTCAGATTAGAAATAAAGTCTATGTATCTAGCAAACAGAACAATTGAACATGAGAAGAACTTACCAAGGGCTACCATAGATATTCCATCACTAGAAATTTTAAAATCAATAATGACTATGTTTCTAAGACATATGCTCTGCTTCAAAACAATGTTAATTCACAGTCTTTATAATGGCCTGCATCATGCAGAAGCATACAATATTAAATCTCTTTTAGTTTTATACTCTGAATCTTTGAAGGCAGATGTTTCCATTAACTGGAAAAGTAGAAAAGAAGCTTTTGTCAATAACATCAGAGATACATGAAAGCTGAGGTTTAAATGAGCATAAATGGGACAATTTTTCTGCCACTTCTGTACTAAACATAGCAGAGAAGATGCTCATGTCCACTCCATGGTCCATCTGTCCTTTACTTATCCTGTTATATTCCTGATAAAGTGAAGAACATTCATGGCCTCTGCCTGGGGATAGAAGACAGTTTATAACTCGTCCCCAAAACTTAGAAAGCAAGCCCTTTTCTTTCCATCTTTCTCCTAAATAAATTTATTTGAAATATATCATGAATTAAACAAGAGAAAATTATTTAAAGGTGGAAGGAAAAAGAGACAAAAATTACTTTAAGATAGTATGTTGAATATTTAAGAATATACCAATTCATAGGAAAAATAATAGAGTATGTAAAGTTGCCTTGGAATAGGGAAGGGAGAGAGAAAATAAAAGAGGGAAAAAAGAGGGACAAAATGAAGGAAAGCAACCTTGAATTGACAGTAAAGTAAGATGAGATTTTGCTAATTTGCAGAGGCCCTCAAAAGGCTGCCCACTGATGAAATAAATAAGTAATTTACATACAACCATCAACAACTCTATGAACACACTGATGGGATCACCAGACTTTTACCCTCCAAATTATAGAAGTGACAAGAATCCAGAAAACTATATAGACTAAAACACCTCTTGACACAACAGATACTTGATCTTGCAGGCTTTGCAGAGGTGTTTGCTTTCTTTTATCAATGTCTGCATGGTGATATACCATATTACAATTACCTGGAGAGATATTAAGAATTTTATAGATGATAAAGTCAATATACTTTTATTCATCACATAGCAGAAACAAATGTGTAAAGAATCTATTTCCAGGAAAAAAAGCAGAATATATGATTATAACTCCTAAAAAGTAATAAAGTGGCAAGCCTGGTTCAGCATCGCATGTACATGAGGGTATTATTGAAGAATTCTTAATCTCTGTGGAAAATGGTTTTGGGTATATATTAAGCTCAAGATTCTATCTAAAGAAAAGTTCTTTTGCTCCAATTTAAAATCTATCTGTGTATTGTATTCCTAAACAGCCCTAGGAAGAAATTTTCCTATGAAATTTTTCTTGGTGGAAACCTAAGCTTATGAAGAATCAAAATACTACAAAATTTTAACTGTGTTCAGTTTAAATAGTAGTGAATTCAGAAAATTCTTGTATATGACATGAACAAGGCCAATGACAAGATAGTAGTCAATTGTAGATAACATCTATGTTGATAATCTGTGCCTCCATTACAGGGAGTTATTCATTTTATGGTCAGCTAATTACTGCTTTAGACCTGTACTTTTTCAGACAAAATTAAAAATAGTTTTATTTTAAAACAAAGTACTTTGATTTATTGAAAAAATTCTTAAAAATCATCCCCAAATAATGTTTTTTTTCTCCCCTGCCCTCTACCCTTCAAAAGTAGAGCTCTTGCTACTTGGAGAAGAAATTTCTTTCTTGCATGCTTTCCATTGCATTTCCCTACAAAAAAAAAGAAAATATTTAGTTCTGGTGCAGTCCAGACTTTAAAAACTTCTTTCCTCTATTTCCACTTTATCCTGCTGGGTGTATACACAAAACGGAAGCTGTACTAGTGCTTAATTTAGGTTAAGGAATAAAAAAATCCAGGTTAGCTGAAATAGGGGAAGCCGAATGTTACTTGTCAGATTGTCTGAACAGCACAATAGGTGCACTCTTCCCCTCTGTGTCTGTGTTTGTGGCGCTTCAGCTCCTCAAAGAACACACTTCTTCTTCACAGAGAAAACAACTATTTTCTTCTCTGCAAGAAGAAAAGGTGGGGCAGAGGGAAGGTTATGCTTCAGGGAAGAAAATTCTCTTGCCGCACTTGAATTAGTTTTGCAAAACCAGGTGAGAGTAGTTCATAATGTTTCAGTGTTAAACGAGTTCATTTCTGAATGCGGCTACTAGAGATGGAGGAGAGCAGCCTGTTGTTATTACAAAAAAGCAGACAGGACCCACTTTCTGTGGGGCATACCAAGCATTATCTTTATTAAATATTGATTTTAAAATCTTTACGTCACCAAGAGCTTGGAGACACCTATTAAATTACCTGCTAATCTAGAACAAACTGGTTCTGTTGTAAACAGAAGCAACTGAAATAATGTCAGGAGGTTACTTTATGTTATAGATAAACAAAAAACAAAACCAAAACTACTTTTAGGCTTTAACACTAAATTAAGTCTTGTAACTGGTAAACACACAACATTTTGATAAATTCTTACCTCACATGAACAGTCATCTGAATTTAACTCATAAATTTATGTCAGTGTGGCTTTACCTCTCTGTGTAAGGTAGATTAATTTGATAAAAGATGAATTCTATCACTGAAAAGTAAACACACCAGCCACTACCTTCAACATAATATTACACTAAAGCAAGTTCCAGCTTCTTTTTTTGCCCATGGTATGTTCTGGAGCAAGCTCTAGGTTATGCTGTTCACAATGTGTCTACAGAGGCTTGCAAACTGGGACACAGGTTTAGCACTGACAGGAATCGTTTTTGAGGACTACCAGAAATCTTTTTCTAGTACTTCAATTAAAAAAAAAAAAAAATTAACGACCCAGAATTTCAGACACAGCCCTCTGAAAAATTACTTGTTTCTGGGCTTATGTACTCCGTTCTTCACCTGGTTAACTTGTTAGCTGGTTCAGCCTTATATTAGCTGCTCTAATCAGCACTTTCCCTCAGATGCATTTTCACTAAGACAACAATATGCAAGCAGTTTCAAATCTTAAGTATGCACATAAAAAATAATTTCAAGCAAAGATACGTTACAGTTGAGATTCTGAATGTTAATTTAGGCTCCTTAACAGTAGAAAAAATACTCAGTATCTATACATCCAATTTATGTCAGAAGCTCAGGTTCCTCAAGGTTGTTAAATTTAAGAGTATATAAGACTCTATACAAGATCAGCAAAAAAACCAAAACCAAATTAAATGAACCAAACAAAAAAAAGTGTAGATAACTTAAGAGCTGAATGAATTTGTGTATGTGTTAGTGTGAGAAAGTACTGTATTTCTTGCAGAGAAAATTTTCATCTTAACCTACTTGACTGAAAAATGAGACTTTAATCTACTGCAGGTTCTATTGCAGGTACTGTGCATTTCTAGATAAATATTGATCAATTTTTTTCTTTTTCTTTTTTTTAATTTAAACAATAGGTGTAAGTAATTATTTGATCTAGTCAGGAAAGAATGTATAAATGCACTTTTGGTGATCTTCTAAAGAATATAATCTAGTTCAGTGAGAAATTATAAGGCAAATACATGGATTACTTGTGAAATACATATATTATCTAGAAGGTGAGATTTACCTCTATTGAGATATCTATGAAGTCATTGATTTCAAAGTTCAATACATATTCACTGCTTAGCTCTAGAGAAGTCAAAGGCATTTGGATCATCCCACATAAAAACTATATATTATTGTTATTTCTTCCTATTTCCTGAGATCCCAGTGGGAACATAACTACTAATGTATCTTTAACTTAGACTGTTGTAAGTGAATTCAGAATTTTATCACCTTCTTCAGTACTGCAAGTGTTCCCATCAAGGTTGTTTTCTGTCATGTCTGTATTCAGTGTGACTGTACCCAGTGTGCACAGTACTGCTGTGATAATGTGTTATGAGATTTTGGAGTGCTGCAAATAATTGGTTTTATGCTTATATTTTTCATGCCTTACAGTTTCTTTAGTTCCTGCCAGACCCTATTTGCCATTTTTAAATTTAATTTTTAATTAAACAAATGATAAAACAGCGAAGTCTTTTCCCTTTCTTTATAAAAGCCCCATATTAGTTGTTCTTCAACGTACTTCATGAAAATTAATGATTTCCATTTGTCTAGTAGCATTTTTGTATCTTATCTACCATTTTTTGCATTTCTGACAGCATGACATCTCTTGTATTTTGAGTCCATCATTGCTACAAAGCTCCTAGCACTTAAGACTGTCAGTTTTGTATTTCACATTCATCTCTATTGAATCTGGTTTATCCTCTTACATATGATTAGTAGTTTCTAGGTTCTGGCCACATATGATACATTATATATATACAGTTTTTCTGTGATGTCTCTTTCCCTTCTCTTTTGTGAGTGGGCTAATGTACATCCATAATTAAACTTTCTGGGTAAAAACTAGTTCCAACTTGACATGCACATGTTTATGTATTTCTGTGTGTATACCTATAGTAGTCTTTGGGGCATAATTTAAGTGCATACAAAAAAAAATTCTATGATCTGTAGGTGTACCTTAGGTTGGGCTACACAAGGCAATTAACTATGCTGCAGGACTATGGGACCCTCTTGGCCTTCCTGAAGAGGGAAAACACATTTATCTGTTTGAATGGGGACCATGCAGCTAAACAGCAGAGCTGGTGTATCTTGCTGACAAAGCATCAGAGGTCTAGAGATGGAAGACTGAGGATGACATATTTGAATGCATCATCTGAGAAAGCTAGTCCTCTTAGTGAAGTGAGATGTATTGAATAAACAACGGAAGGAAGATAATGACTTGTTTGTTTTCATGAAGCCCAATGTTTTCTTTCTGTTGCCCATGACGGAGTTTTATCTGACTTACCTGAGAGGAAAGGTGTCTCTTCTGTGTCTTCTTTAATAAGTATGAGTGTGAGAAGGAGCTTGTTTTCACTGTATTTTTATCAAGGGAGGAAGAAATTGCTGGCTGGTACACTTTATCTGAAAAGTGTATTTAAAAAGCAAAAAACAACAAACTCATTAAAATTGTTGTTTTCTTAAGTGAAGAGGTAAGGGACTGGAACATGGCAATTATATTAAATCAGGTTGCATTTTAAACTGCTTTGTGCTCTCACAGGAGAGACAGGGTTTTATATTGAGTTCTGTAAATGGGCATTTTGAAACAGAAGACTTTTAAAAACTGTCATGCTTAATGATACTTACAACAGAATGCCAAGAAGATAAAAGATCAACTGTTATTCCCACTTAGGCTCTCAGGAAGAGTTCTGCAAAGTATCCTTCAATCTTTTAGAAATCTCTGAAAACTAGCACTAGCTGAAAAGTTTTCCACATTTAATAATATGAAATGGGTTTCAGTTAAACCAGTGTTCCTGAAAAAATGTTTCCTTTCATGAAGAAGGCCTGCTTTGGTTTCCATGAAAATACATAAAACTGCAAATGAAATCCATTGTTAGTGGAAAAATAATGCATAATATTTATTAGAAATGAATAAAAAAAAAAAAAAGAAAAAACTCTAATCCACAGAATCTCTCCGTATGCTGTGCACAAAAAAGAAAATTTTCTGATCAATATGTTCTAGAAATTTTTGGAAATTCTATACATAGTTAGAACTGGATATTGCTAGTTTAGCAGTGAACTGTTCCAGAATAATGCCAGACGATAATTAGAGTAATGGTGAGATAAATCTACCCCAGATATTGATGAGTCCTATCAAAATCTTATTAAATTCCATAGAAATATGCTGAATTCTGATAAAATTTGATGAACTGCATTTTATCTTTAAAAGAACCTATTAGCAGAAGGTTTTAACACAACTGATGAAACAGAATAATAACTACAAGAAAATTCTTTTCATCACAATTTATTACTACAATTAGATAAATAACTTTATTTAAAAGAATAATTGTATTTGTTCTTAATTTTAAGACAATGGCCATGAACCTTTGGCACGTTCTTGTTTTTCTCAAGAGTATGAACAGAAAACCATCCAGACATGCAGACTTTACAACAGAAAAATTACATTTAGTGATTGCATTGTTAAATGCAAATTTTCCACTTCTAGCCCGAGTATAAGAGAAAAGTTGAGATTAGTAGAGGCATATTATTTTGATTTATTGGCTTGCTGAGTTTATTCATTATTTGGAAATGATTATTTTTTTGTGGCTACAGAGTTCTAATTAATTGTTAGAGTACCAAGAAGGCTTTTGCTTGAACATTTTCATCATCCTGTGTCATAGGAAATGAATTAGAAAATAAAATATTAATAAATTGTTTTATTTCAGGGTTAACCTTGATGACAGAAGCAGCCTTGTCTGTTTCTTGTTCTGTTTTTAGTAGGACACCACCTCTGTTGTCAGCAAAAGTTTTACTTTTGTCATTCTGTTGTATATACTAACAAATGAGGATTTTATGGTGTCATTAGGGAGCTTCCTTCTGCAAAAAAATCCACTCTTCCATTTGAAAGAGTGAATCTCAGCTGTTCATGACTATGACACTGTGTTGAAAAGTTCTTTCTGGTGGTACATGCAGATTAGTATTTACTCTAATATATAGGAATAATATATAATTTTCTAAGAGTAACTACCAGATATGAGTGAGACCACTTGAAAACTAAAAAATGTGACAGAAATACCCTTCCCTAAACATATGCACATGTGTCTCAGGAAGTGCTGAGAATTCCCAGGAACCAGAAGCAAGCAAATGTCATTCTGATCTTCCTGGAGGGCAAGAAGTACCCAGAGAACTGCAAGCTGGTCATACTCAACCTCACTTTCTGGGGCGGTGGAGGAAAAAATCATCCTGGATACCATTGTCAAACACATGAAATTTAACAAGGTCATGGTTAGCAGTCAGCATGAATTTGTGAAGGGGAAATCCTGGTGGAAAAACTTGATAGCCTCCTAGGATAAGATTACTGCTTTGGTGGATGAGAGAAGAGTAGTAGATGTTGTTCACTGTAAATTAAACAAGGTTGTTGACATGTCCTGTCAGTATTTTATAGGCTTTGATGTCCTTGACCTTCCTCACCTGAAGCCCCAACCCACATCCTCTTCTCCACCTCAGCTTTTAGTTCACCATGAACGTGGTGTGGCCCAGAGACATGTCCAACAACACATTATAAGAAAAATTTTATTAAGGCAGTAAGAAAGATCAGCAACAATGTGCCCATACTGCAGCTCATCCAAATCACTGATAACAAACACAGAATCAAAAGCAAAGCTGTGGAAGGCTGCTGTAGACACTTGGCATCCTGGTCATGTGGCAGTCAGTCAAGCAAATGCCTCTTAAATGCAAGTGGGAGTCACACCACCCCTTGGCTCCATCAACACCACTTGATTGAGAGTGTCAGAAGTGTGTTCACTCTGAAAATGTTGGTCAAGGGTCAGGCTGTCTGGAATCAGGGTGCCAGGTGGTCAGACACTGGAGCAGGTTGCCCAGAGATTATGGGGAGTCTCCATACTTGGAGATACTTAATATCTGTCTGGGCACCTAGTCTAGATAGTCTGGCTCTGATCAAAGGGATTTTGACTAAGTAATCTTCAGAGGTCACTGTCAGCCTCAGCTGATTCTGTATTGTTTTAGATATCTTGAAATAAATTAGAAGACATGAGCCAGGACTGAGCATGAAAACAGGAAAAAAGAAAAACTTGGGGAGAAATGTAGCAAAGGATGAATGATTCATATTCTCAGGGTTGTATAAGGTATATAAAGCCTTATCTCCAGAGATTTTCAATTTCTCTGATTGCAACTAGTGTTAATTAGATGCCTTAACACTATTAAGGTTCTGACCAAAGTAATCACTGCAAGATTATCTGATGTCACTTTCTTTAGTTTTACTGCATTATTTCCATTCCTTTTTAAGACACTTTTCTCTTTGTTGTTGGTAAAAGCAGTGCATCTCACTTTTCATCTTTCTTCCTCCCGTATAGACATCCCAGTGTCGTGATTTACTGAGCCAGAAGAAGACACACCAACATATCATGATCTTACTCTGCAACAAGAAATTTTTATGCTCATGGAAAGAGGGTGTAGTGACTTTACATTTTTTAATTCTCTCTTTTTATACATGATTTCCTTGATTTCCTTGTTGGACCACAGAAGGGGCTTTACCACCTCTTATGGAAAAAAAGTTTCCCTTCCATCTAATCTTCTGGTTTTCACAGTCTTTCATTAGGCACAGGTCTGAGCAGTTGCCTTGCCAATACACAACAGTTGCCTTTATGGCAAAATGTATGTCCATAGGCCCTTCTGGCCATCTGAGCATGGATTCCTTGGTAGGAACATGAAAGATGTCCATGGCTGATTTTTTCTGACACTATCATAGAGTACTATGACTCTACATTGTTGCAGATGGAACAGAAGGTGCAGTCCTGGCAAAGGAAACACTGAAAGCCACAGGAAGGTTTCCATTACTTCTGAATTGTATGAGATCCAGAAGAACTGTGTGATCAAATAAACCCTGGGACTGAGAAAAGATAAAGAACTCATCTCATCTATTCTGCAGCCCCAATACAAGATTAGCTGTCCTCAACTGTTCCTCGCAGCTGCACTCTTTAAAACACAGCTTTCCTAAACTTAGTGACAGGACTCATAGATTTTCTTTCCTTGCAGTTGAAGCTGAATGTCTATTGAACCAACTTAAACCCATTACCCTTGCTGTAACCACAGGGGACCTGAACAGTCTAGTCTTTTACTCTCTACAGCTACTTTTTACGTTATTATGTGTGCTCTCAGTCTTCTCTTATATAAACTAAACTACTCCAATTGTTTCAAACTCTTCTCATCAGTTTTGCTTTCTAGATCACTGATAATTCCCGGTTGGTCTCCTTTAGCTTCTTTTGATACTGGTCCATGCTTTTTCTGAAATGCAGTTCAGAAAATGAAGCACAGTGAGCTTGCTGAGATTGAGCACAGTATGCAGCACTGAGGAAAATGAAAGAACTATTTCATATCGTACAAATTATATTGCTCTTTACACGCCTTAGTAGAGTTGTACATCATTTTTTTCAACTTATTTTTAAGACCATTTCTCCAACTTCTCAAGAAAATTCTGGTCTGGCTCTCCAGTACATAAAGCAGGGTAAAAAGTTACCGAAACAGGACTCACTCTGCACTTGTTCACTTAATAGATCACAAGCTGAACACAAGACATCAGTGTTAGGTGGTGCATAACCAGAAGTGTGCCCTCCACCCCAGTGGAGGAGTCAGAATTTTTATTGTTGTCTAATATAGTTTAGTTCTGGCCATAAAGAAAATATTCTAGAAAAAATTCTATTTCTATTCTAGAAAATATTCTAAAACATATCAGACATTTTCTTTTTTTTCTTTACATTGTTATCCGCGTAATAGTCAGCTTCCACCTTTNTTTTTTTTTTTTAATTTGGCAAACATAAAGTAAATGTGGTCTTGTTTTGCTGACATTTTGAACAGGTTTAGGTTCATTCTGGCTGAGCTCTTAGATCATCCCAAACCTCTGAAGATGTTTTTGCAGAGTTTTGAGACCAAAGTGATAAACCATATCCATACTAAAGTATCAGTCTGGACTGGGCACCCCTCTAGCTCTTTTCACAGTTTTTAATTAGTTCAATGTGAAAAACAATTCAGTTTTGCCACTACTAAGAAAAAATCCAACAAAAATACCCGCAAGGAAAAAAAAACCAATGCTGTGATGCCTGTCAGAGGGAAAAACTCCTCAGTTCATGTAGTTAAAGGAAGAATAGGATTGAAGCAGTTTATTGATTTATTAACAGCATGTAATTAACTTGCAATCAGTGAACTATGTATTCAGGATCTGTGTCAGCAAGGCAATTGACAAACCACAATAGTAGATACAGAATGTTAATGGACACCTGCAAATTTCTAAGCAACCTTATGAAACATATCCTGAGAAGCTCTAATGACACCTGTACTCACAAAAACACATGAACTTCCTCCTGACTCCACGAATCCCTGCAGGACAGACCTCACAGGCTGTGTCCAGCACCCCTCTCTCTCTCAGGTGCAGTTCCTACATTCCCCCTCTTCCAAGGGAAATGCAGATGCTCCAGCTCATTGCATGGGCCCGTGAGCATTACATGCAACCCCTGTGCATGTGACAGGAACAATCCCTCTGAGGCTGCACGTGTGCTCTGGGGATCCTTCTCTGCTGTTCTTCGAGGGGACGCACAGTTACCTGGAGCTCCCTGCCTGCACCCAGTCCCCTTTGCCAAGGAGGGTTTTGTAGTGGTTAATTGGGGTTCTGCTGGTGCTGGAAGGACATCAGCACCTGTGCTCAAAGTGACAGTGTTTACACTGGGAAGGGCTGCAATGACACCAGATTTAAATTTTACTGATTTTCTCTAGGGGTCACACTTCAGTGATCATCTGTCCTTTGTGCACCTGAACAGATTACTCACTGACTGCATTTTTGCAAGTCACTGGTGTTCAATAACACAGTGAGTTGGCCCTTTTGCATTTGTTTTTGGGATGTATTAGAAAAGAGCTTCTTTGTGGTTTTCATACAGATGTTTCTGGAGAGATGTTTCCTTTGTTTTTTAAAGAATTGGGAGAAGAGACTGAGTAATGGTTTCTTTTTAAGCCCCTGGAAATGGTTCAGGATCTATTCTTGTCATTGAAAGAAGCTGCTTTAACTAATTCCTCTAATTCCTTCTAACTCCTCCCAGTTGCATTAGATTGCACACAAATGCCATGCTAACTCATAATTTTGTGTTGGATTGTCTTACTGAAACCACAAGATTATCCCTATTTTTAATTTATTTTTATTGTGGCAGATTTCCAGAAGTATGGGACATTTCTGGACATTTTATTTCTTGTGAAAATAAAACTATTCATTAACAAAAAGAAGCTTTTTCCATGTGGAAAAAAAGTAAATAAGAGCATTTTCACCTTCATTAGATCCTTCTTACCCCACACCAGCACACATGCTTTTCTGATATTATTTTTATGTTTTTGTTTTCTAGATTTTCTAGTTTCAGCAATTATAATTTCTGCAGGTGTGCTACCTCTGAATTGTCAGTTTTTTACTTTTGCTCTACTCATCTATTTTCTTTTCCTTCATTTTCAGTTAGAGGTCAGACAACTTTACTGGCAACTTGCTGGACATATCATTGCAATTTTTTTCATCTTTCAAGTCTACATTGTATCAGCATTCTCCTCCCCATCAGCACTTGGTTTAGACTTTTGTGTACCAAGTATCAAAGAGGTACCTGCTGTGTTTTTTATATTTTTGTTATGTTATTATCCATATGAAGAGCAAGCTAGGGAATGCAGCCTTGGCTTAAGACATTGTTTCACTTCATCTATTTTACAACTCTCAGCTTGTGATCATCTCACTGTATAATTAACAAGAATCATGCAGGATCACCTGGTGGATGATAACACTAGAATTTACTGTCAGTGAAAAACAAACACAGTAATCTGTAAAAGAAGGAAAGTTATTGTAAGACCTATTGAGTAGTTTGATTCCTACCAAGAGAGGAAATCTCGTAAGAGGGTTGGAAGTAGTCAGATGTTTGAAAGTGCTCTAAAGGAGTGTGTTAGAAAGGCTGGTACCCTGCTGGCCATGTGTGACTGGAAGTAATCTTCTGAGATTAGAGAAGTAAAGGGGTCTAAACCAAGAAATTGCTCAATGATTTCAATCCCCACTTTTATCATTAGAGTCAAGAGGTCAGTTAAACTCAGTGTTTCACAAGTTCAAGATCAAACTTGTGGAGAAAAATGCTGCTATAAGTAAGGTTATGCCAGATAGGACTATTTAAGACAAATTAAGAGCTCAGATATTTAGGTTTGGTGGTAAAGGAATATGTTGGTGAAGATCCCCCAAAAATTCTTATTTGGAGAGTCAAGTCATCTCCATAATATTAGTACTTTCTTGCATTAACACAGAAAATATTGGGAAACAAAATTAAAACATCTTCACATAATTCTTAGAGATACAAGTGAGTGTATGCCTATAAAAACCCCTGCACAAATGCATGGAAAAAATCAGCCTCAAATATAAACGTTTCCCAGTCTAAATAAGTGTGCTGGTTTTGGTTGGGATAGAGTTAATTTTCTTCACAGGAGGCTGTATTTTGGATTTGTGATAAAGAAAGCAGTGTTGATAATGCAGGGCTGTTTCAGCAATTGCTGACCAGTGCTTACACGGCATCAAGGCCTCTCCTGCTGCTCTCACTGAGACTGCACAAGATTTTGGAAGAGGATACAGCTGTGTCAGCAGACCTCAGCTGACCAAAGGTATATCCCACACCATGTGACATTGTACTCAGAAAGAAAAGCTCAAGGCAAGAAGGAGGAAGGGAGAATGGTCAGTTCTCATCATTTGTGTTCTCAATTAATGCACAATGGAACCCTGCTTTCCTGGGAATGGCTGGACATCTGCCTGCTGATAGGAAGCTGTGAATGAGTTCCTCGTTTTGCTGTGCTTGTAGGTTTTCCTTTATCTATTAAATTGTCTTTATCTCAACCCATGGGTTTTCTGATTTTTGGCCTTTTGATTCTCTCTCCATCTCACTGAAGGGGAGTGAGAGGGTGGCTCCAGGGGCTGAGCTGCCTACTGGGAATAAATCACAGCAATAAGGCAAACTATTGAAAGTTTGATTTATTGCTCTTTTAGAGATAGGGAACTGAGATCTAGAAAGAGTAAGTGTTTAAATTTAAGGACCTAGATACTTTAGTATGAAGATAAAATTAACAACGTTGGATTTTATCTGATCGTGTGAGAAAGGAGAGACCCACAAAATTTAACTTTTGAAGCAAGGAACAGTTTAAGATATTAAAAAAGACAATGGTAAAAATATGAAATATGAAAAGGCAAAGAGTAGGCTGTTCCTTGAACCTTTCATAATACTTTTTTAGCAAATAAGTCACTAATTCAGTGTGGGACATATGGGCTCATTGAGTGCCAGGATAACCACAGTGGATGAGTAAATCCCAGTTATCCTACAGAGAGATAGCCAGCACAGTAAGGAGCTGTTGAATTTGGGTAGAAGGTCCTCTGTAGAGCTATAAGTTTTGCCTCCCAGGTTTGGTAGTGATATATCTTGACTATCCTGGTGCTTTCACACTTCATTTGCAGTATTTAATCTGGTCCAAAGGGATATTTAGTAGTTTATAGCTGCCGTGGGTTGGGGCTGCTCCTCAGCTTTTGGCAGTGTAGTGCTAAGATAATAGGCTAGAGAATGGGGATTTATGTGATTACACCTGCATGGATTGTGCTCATCCTAATCTGACAACTCTGGTTCAGAGAGACTCCTTGGGAAGTGGATTTGACTTCAGATGAGCCTTTGTCAATGGCCTGGGCTGCTGCTGGCAGAGGCTCCATATGGTCCTGTGTGGATTGGTGGTATTGGGGTGGCAGAAAGGACATCCCCAGACAGGAGGACCCATGACCCAGGGACATCACCCACTCCCTTCCAGAGAAGGGAGACAGATGTATGGGCAAGCCAGGGATCTTCTGAGACAGCGTTGGATCTCCAGAGAAATCCTCATTTGTTCATGTACACTCCTAACTTTTAGCTATAGCTCTACCTAAGAAAATAGCTGAATACTCTTGCTAATCTTTTGGGGGACTTGGAGATTTAATCATCTTCTCAGCCAGCAGAGTTGTTTATTTTGAAAGGAGGATTTACCACCCTCAATGGTTCCCTGAGCTTTCCTATTCTTTTTCTTTCAAGAGCTAGAGGCAATCATTCCTTCAATCAACAACCTTGTGGAGATACTGCCCTTCTCCTTTCATCCAATGTTTCAGGTTAATGAAGCACTGAAGATGTGGAAGGCCTACATTCAATAATTACCTTTCTCTGATAGGGTACAAGTTCCATTTTAAATGAAAGTTCCAAACAATAAGTCATAACTTAATTAGAAAGAAGCAGAAGTAATAGGAAAACTGTTCCTCCTTATGAAGCTGTTCCCTTTTATCTCTGAACTCTACATGCATTTCAGAAAAGTGAAAGTGAGCTCTTTCCAAAGAGGAGCAGAAGTTTCTTTCATTAATAAGGGAAGGAGGAGAGCAATTTTCCAGTGCTGTTGTTTGTGTATTTTACATAAAACATTAAACAAATAAATTAGTTAACTACCATTTCAGAAAATGGATTTGTATCCAGGTCTTCATGCTCAGAGCTATGCATGCCGTATCTGTTATTAAGCTTGTAAAGGCAGGAAATTTGTCTTGCTCTTCTTGGCCCTTTGCATAACTAATTCTTCGGTGTCTTTCAAGAGAGACTGAGAGACTAAATATATTCCTGCTTCCTGGCTTCAAGATATACTTCAATTTCTGGAGCACTCTGAGAATTAGAGAATTTTAAACTCTTCAGATTAGGGAGCCCCCATCTTCAGTGTCTATTTTAATCCCTAACAGGTAAGCTGTTAGGGAATCATCCCAGTCCCTTTTCCCATTCCCACTTCCATTCCCATTCTCTTTTCCCTTTCCCTTCCCCTTCCCCTACCCTTCCCTTCAAAAAAAGAGAATACTTTGCCCAGACTAGTTTAGCATGGCCTATTTTCCTTTGGGTGTTAGAATAAAATAATTGTAAAATAGTGTTTATCACATTGGATAAGGGTTAAATAAAAGCCAAACTTTATTATAATAGCTTCAATTTACAAATTAAATGGAAATCAATACAATTCATTAATAGCAATTTAGGGCTCTGGATCTCTCTGAGGTACTTATAGGGTCCCGATTAACACAGTGTCTGAGCACTTACTAATCTTTAATGTATTTATCCTCCCAACACTGCTGCAAGCTAGATTTCTAATCCTTATTTCATTTTGCATTGGAGCATATCCCAAAAGTTGTGTAGAATTGTAAATGAAGGAGAGAAATTAAACTATCCTGTGTCCTAGGACAGTCTGCCATTAGTTAATCATTGAATCATACAATGATACACTAAAGCAGGTTGGAAGGACCCTCAAGAAATCCAATGCCTAGCTCAAAACAGGGCCATCTCTGGGGTCAGACAAGGTTTCTCAGGCATTTGCACAGCTGGATCTTGAAAATCTTCAAAGATGGATGTTACACATCATATCTATGTATCTTATACCAAAACCTGATTATCCTAATTCAGGAAATTTATACCAGTTGTAAGCTCTGGACTGATGACACTGTGTATGACATTCCATATTTTGCACAAGCTCTCAAAGTTTAATGTTTTTTCTCTCAGGGAATATGGTCAAAACTTACCTACGTAATTGCAGGGAGCTCAAGTAAGAGAGACTGATTTTTAACCCTGAAGTTAGAATTACTCATGTAAATAGCTCAGTTTCACAGCCTGAGAAGTAAAAGGATCAGTTTCAGCCATCTAAGTGTCATTATGGCTGGGGTTCTCCTAATCCTGGGGAGAATTTTACAAGTAAATCTCACAGCATGGAAATCTACATCTATTTTATATTATTTCACTCTTCATTAGTCTAAGGTAAAGATTCAGCTTTCTGACTTCTCAAAATCCTTTTTGCAGGAACTTTTATTACCCCAGTCCTGGTCTCCTTTCTCAGGGTGGAAAATTACACAGAGCAATTACAATTGCTGAGATTTAACACTGAGTAGATGAAGGCTGAAGTACCCTGAGCTTTGTGCCAAAATGATTTGCCTGTGAGGAGGAGCACTGCCCAGCAGAGCTGTTTGGAGAAAGATGGTGTGCTGGGCAGAAGGTCATATTTCCCTGCAATTGTAAGTCGGAAGTTTGAACAGAGCAAAAACAGCTTTTGCCACATCATGAAGACAAAGAACCTCGGAAATATGTGCAAGTGATAACTGTAAAATATTTAGACATTGTTTCCCTTCACATCCCCAAGTATATGGTACAACAAAGAGGACAGTGGTGAGGATTAATGGTAATGGCTTACCCTGATGTGTGTGTAACTTTTTTAAACACCTCTATTACAAAGAAAAATGGAATGAAAACATTTTAGAAATTGAATAAATATTTTAATTTCAAAACACATCCCTAAAAACATGTCCTTTTATTTTGATTTTTATCAATTACAAGGATGTGCAAGGAAAGGCAGAATACACATATTGTGGACAAAAGGTGACAGTACTACCTTAGGAATTCTTTATACAAGAATGAGGTAGACCTTAAGATGGGTGGAATAGTTGTCAAAGAACAAACAGAGAATTTATTAACTTTAAGGTACATAGGTTCATAAGCCAATATGTCACTGAATTGTAATAGCAGCCAAGGAATAAAGAAATAAAATAAATAATAAAAAACTCACACAGCAAATGTCAATAATAAGAGGTGAACATATAAAACATAGGATTTAAAGTGACCAGCATCTCACCAAGTAGGCAAACAATAGCTTTGTGTAAATAATAAACTTGAGGAAAATGCAGCACAACTCAGAATTACACCAAGAACAAAAATACCCACTCTACTAGGAGAAGTTATTCAATTTCTATTTTGTTCTCAAAAGGTATACTTATTTGGGCCATAAAAACAATTAAACAATAGAAGAAAAATGTGATGATATCTTGTAATATAAAGAAGTTTTCTGGAACATATATTCAGGATCCTTTATTTTGGGACCATATATATTTCCTTAGAAGTTTCAGAATGAGATTGTAAGAAAGAAGTGTTTGGCATCTAGTCCAATGCCACTAGCCAATGTTTGGAATCAAGATGCACTCACAGAGCCTGGAACTGGGCAGATGATAGATAAGACTCTGAGTACAAATAATAAGAGAAATCTGGCCCAGTGGTCCCAGATTTCACATACAACATGCTAGGAGTCAGTCACAGTTGCTGCTTGAAGCAGAATTATTTTCCATGTCATCTATGAGATCACCACACCTGTGACCCTGCTCCTTCCACCATCAGTTCTTAGCAAGGCTTAACTGTTAAGAGTTTGGTTCCCAAACCATAACCTGTGATCTGAAAGAAAGAATAAAAAGAGAGATGAGTAGATCTAGGATGGTTTCTGGAACAGGAATTAAATCAGAGAAAATCTAGCAGTGCTTTATCTAGCCCTAAAATTTAAAACATACTGAACTCAGGTTCAGAAGGCAGAGATAGATGATCCCATATGCCATATGCTTCTCTTCCTGAATTTTCACATATTTGATATCCCATTGGCCCACACAGTTTTCAAGAGGTCACAGAGGTTTTGTTTTGTTTTTTTCTGCAGACAGTATGTTGCACACAAATGCAGTAATTTTTTGATGATGCAGAAGATAGTAAGATCAAGACAGATGATTTTTTGCAGGATAGAGGGTGAAAAGCAGTAGAACATGACCAGAGTTTGCTGTCAGCTCTGACAAGGTCAGACTTACTAGACTAGCACAAAACATTGAAAAAATATAACATGTGAAATCCACCTTGAAGAGATGTTGACACAGCAAGGTGCACATAGAGATCAAAGGTAAAGTTCAGATAATCATTAATCTTGTCACAGTAGGCAATGGAAGCATGCAAAGACTCTCAGAAAACAAAACAAAATGTTTCCTCTGCAGCAGAACACTACAAAAAATGTCCAGGGAGACAGGGGCAGATGCTATTTGAAATGTAGAGTCTGGGAATCCAAAGGAGTTCATTAATAAATCTGCAATCATGAATGACCATGAAATCTGTGTTGTCCAGAGACTCCACTGAGAAGAAAACTGACATTCCTTTTTCACATCAATACAGCCAAAATTGGAAAGAAGTGATTTATGTATGTTTACTGAAACAGGATGCCACAATTCTCAAGAAGTACAGAACAATTAAGCTTTAGTATATGGAGAAAAAAATCATTTATTCACAACAAATTGGATTCAGATGGAGCTGGCTATAAAATACTAAAGTTTTGATAAAAAAGAGCAAGATGATAACCTATGTTAATGACTATATTAAATAATCAGTGGGTGGTCTATGACATATGTCATATGGTATTATAGATATTTTGTATGTTGTATAAATATACATAATCATAGAACCATAGAATAGTCTGGGATTGGAAGGAACCTCAAAAATAAATACAAAATAAAGTTCCAACCCTTCTGCCANACTGTTGATTACACCAATGGTTAACAGCTCTTATTGCGAATTTTTTTCTCTCTTGTGGCTAATTTAAATTTCCCTTGTTTCATCTTGTTCACATCACCTCTTGTCCATCTACTGTGTACCACTGAGAAGAGCTTGGTGCTGTTTTGTCTACAATCTATGATTAGGTAGTAGAAGACAGTGATTAGATTACCCATTAAATCTCTCTCTTTCAGACTGAAGATATCCAACTTCCTCAGACTTTAGGTCATGTACTGAAACCTCCTAAACACAAAGCCCATCACATACACACATTTTTTTTCCTATCAGATCTCAAGTTACAAACTGAATTTGGACATAACTGAAACTTGACAATTACTAACGTAGATTTACTTCAACATTTCACTGAAGTGCTTATGAGCAGCATACATTATGCAGGTATGCAAATATTTTAACCATTAATACAAAAGAAAAACCAACATCCAGTTTAATCTGGTTCTACTGCAATGGATAACATCAAAAGTAATTCTCAACCTCTACCAACTACCAAGAAAAAGAACAGGATATTGTTTTGTTGTATTCCAATGTAACGTCTAAGGTACCACAAGAAAAATGTATTTGAAGGATGTACAAAGATTGTTATAAATGGAAATAATTTTAAAAATTGTCGTTCATTTGCAGTAATACAATATTGTTAGAGCTGCTAAAATTTTTTTGCAATGCTCTTAATTCTCTTAAGGCTCATCAGATAGATTAAGAAATTTTAAGACTCCAAAAGCTGGTCCAGAAAGAGAAATCAACATTTTTGATGTTTGGAAAATCTTTTTCTCATTCTCCTTGATCTTTATTCTCACTTTTCCAATAAAAATCTAAGTAGAAGATAATGAGTCCCAAAGTAATGGTCACCATGTAACATCTACAGTGGGTTAACAAAAATAAAATCTCACAGCCTAGGGAGTGACAACAATCTCTCTCATGTAATCTAGTGAGCTTGTGGAGAACAGTGTCAATAAATTGTCTCCTAAAAAGAGGCTTAAAAATAAAATTTTTCTCTTTAGCTTTTAGTGCAGGAAAAATACAGAGTGCAAATAATGATGCATAAGTTGATAATCAGGAAATGTATGGCAAGAACATTAAAAACTTTTAAACACCCCATAAAACTAGCAATGAGTCTTGCAGACTTGGACACCACATGGGTAGGATACCAAAAAGTGGCATGTTTCGAGTTCATGGAATTGCAGCCAATTCTTCAGAATCATATTAGCTTGTTGGCAAAGTAAAATCCCAGTATTACAGGATAAATCTCTGATGTGATGTTCTTTGTCTAGAGAGAGACACACTGTGGAAGAATGGGTGTCATTGCCTCAGAGCCATGGAAAAGGCATCAGAAGGCCTTTCACAGAAAACTCTCTGGCAGCAGCCCGGTACCCAGGGCCTAAGTCAGTACCAGGACCTAAATTTGTGGACAATAAATGACCTGGTGCTGTTTGGCTGCACCATTCCCCACACATTGGGAGAGGAGAAATTATGTTGGCTCAGCTTCAGCTTATAGTAGAGAATTTCTGAGTGTAAGTTAGCGGGTAGTGTGTGATTTTGAAATATTTTCTTTCCCTGGTGTATACTGTTGCCTGGTGACAGCCTTTGTACAGCTGGTGACAGAAGAGGTGGGTAAGGGCAGTTTCAAGTGGTGGTCCTGACTGCTGCCTGGAGCCACTCTCCATTGCAAGGGGCCTTGTGTTACACGGAACATAAAGGGAGTCCATCAGGCCCGTTGGCAACCTCTAAACATTGCTAGAATTACTGAGAAAGGAAACAAAATGTAATTAAATTCAAGTCTGTGACCAATGCTTAAACTGCCTTAGGGCTTTCAAAGCGGTGTGTAGCTGGCTCGAGAGGACAGCACTTCTTTTGTGGATACTTCTTTTTATATTACCCTGATTTATCAAATGAAGAGAAATAAAATCCCCGCTTTTCCACTCATAGAGAGGAAAAAGGTTTTCCAACAAACTATGATTGGTGAAAAATTGGGAATAAAGACTCTACTCACCCCTTTTTCCCATGAATAAGGGAATAGAATAAGGACCTTGTCTAGACAAACAGAGTACTAATGAATACAACAAGCTAGGAGAAAAACAAGCACAGAACTGGCAGTTAATTAATTTCTGTATTTCCAGCTGAAGTGCCTAATGGGAGAAAATAACTAATCATTATTGTTTTGTTGTTTAGGATTAGAGATATGTGCAAATACTTGATTTAGTGGTGAATTTTTTTGATTTATTTTTTACTGAAGATAAATGTTATAACTTCAAAATTAGGCGGTATTATGGAAACAGATGGGATTTGAAATTAACAACAATAAAGTTAAGTTCCAGCATAGAAAGACTGCATGTCAGCTCTCCAGCTGAACTTTTCAGGATCATTAATAAGAATTACAACGTTCTTAAATATGCAATCTTAATGCATCACAATTTCTTATGGGCATCCTCTTCAACCCAAGGTTTATGGATCAAGCACTGGTTTGTGTAAGAACACTGCTGTTATTGAACAAAAAATGCAAGTGAAAAATGCAAAATTCTGCCTCTGGTGGCCCAACCACAATTAAGACTGTCTACATATGGATGTTGGGGCTTGTCTTTCCACTTGACTATGTTTATTGAATTAAACTGAACCACAGAATGAAAGGATCTGTGCATGATACACTGATTTGGTTTACAGGGCTGGAAGAAAATTATTCCCACTGGGTTCTCCTCAGATTTATTTCAACCCCTACCATACACACCAGAAAATTCTGTTTAGCTTCAGTCCCACAAGCACTCCCATTATTTAAGTGTATTGTTCAGGACTCCAAGGGGGAGAAAAAAATGGAATGTGTCTTTGTGGAGAAAGGTTTTCTAGGTTCTCAATCCTCGTAAAAAACTGCAGGTCATATTTATCATTTTTCTAAGCACAGAATTTGCAAAAGCATCAAATCTGTGTTTTAGTAGCTATCAGACGTGATGTGAATCAATTCTATCATATGCAGTCACCCTTGAACTTTTCTAAAAGTAAGAAATTGGAAGAAAGCATAATTCCCTAAGATTATATCTTTGGACTGCTGGAAAATATGAGAATTATGTTCTTTGGCCCTTTTAGCACGCTAATAGCAGCAAAAGACTTTCATGAATCTGGTATCATAGATACAAGTATCACCCACGTTGCAAAATCCTGAAATAAAATTACACCTTATGGACAAAAATAAAAAACCCTGAACCAAAAAAAAGGCTGGAAATATGAATGATTAACAACGCCACCACCACCACCAACAACAATGCAAAGGTTTAAAAATAGCAAAAGAAGGAAAAACCTAGCTCTTTAACCTAGTCATATAGGAGCTATTTTTGAAAGGATAGAATAAATGTAAAAAACAGATCAAAACATATCTCTGGAAGAAGATCTCATTCTAAAGGAAATAATCCTACAGGCAAACCAAAGTAAAAATTTGTCTGAGTCACTGAAGAATAATTTCAAGCTTTAATTTACTTTCTAGTCATCTTGTAGATGTTTGAGTTATATCTCAGCTAGATCCAAAATTTGAAAACTACCGCAAGGCAAAATACCTACAGATGCTTGACAAACAATAGAGTATTTAATGTCTCTTTCTATATATTCATGTGTATTTATAAGGCAGGTTTCAACTGATAGAAAATTTCGATGTAGTCTTCATGGGAGAAGTGAGCCAAGATATCTTAGTTTTCAAATGCCTTAACTTTCCTTGCTACACATTAAAATATACTTTCCTCATCACTAAGTTCATAGAGCTTGTTCTGATTTCCAATGAATTTTTTGGAAGCTTTTTATGAATCAATCTTTATTTCTAGTTCTTCTGTTGTTATCATAAGTGAGATTAACATATGCCTTTGTTTCTATTTACTATTTGTATTAAAATTATATCTAGATATCCCAATTATAAACATATAAACCCCAATGACATCCCTCATGTTGAACAAACACATATTTTAAAATTATATCTGACCCAGAGGATTTGCAGGTAATTCTATTGTGTTTTAGACATTTTATATGCATTAGCTGGAGGATGATATTAGTCTGGGTTATACTATTTATTTAAATACTGCTTAGAACAAGTAATTTTGTTTTCCTATTTTTTCTCAAGACCTGGAAAAAGAATAGTATAATATTAACTCCTCTTTCCCAGAAGAGTGAAAGAAAAAAAATCACTGATGAATTCCTGCCTAGAGATTTAAACTTGCTAAAAAGCGTATACATTTTAGGGCTTCTGACTTTTAAGAGTTAATAATCAGATGTCAAAGCAATTCATATTGGGTGAAAAAATGACAATAATTATATTTTGTCACATGTTGAAGTTCTCAAATTTCTTTATGTTTGGTATGTTTATAATGTCTTATTTTTCTCCAGGAATAGAGCTATTCAAAGCCCATGGGGTTTGAATCTCAGTAAGCGGTGCTTTAGTTAGGTCTTGCTATTGCTATTTTCCACCATTTTCTTTACCTCAAAACCTGCCATAACACCTAATATTACCTCTTTAAATTACATTCCTCTGAAGTATTTGTACTATTTGTTTTATGTATTTCTATTATTTTTTAGTTTATCTTCTTCTTGATTGGACAAAATTTTCCTATGATCTAATTATAAAGATTATTGTCTTCAGCTGACTCCAGGTGCACCACATCTTTGTTTATCTCCCTGTGTATTTTTGTTCTACTGCATTTATAAAAAGAATCACATTTATATTAAGGACAGGATACAGTGTGTTTTGTTTTGAATAGGTTATTTGTAGCATAATAATCCTGTGAATTACCAATATGCTGCAAAGCAAGGGGAAAATGTGATTGTAAAGGGCATGATGTTGATTCAATTGGGTTTGTGGCCATAATGCATTCCTTCCAAACAGCATTTCAGCCTTTGTTCTGTCTTTGTGTGCATTATCTACTTGTTCTGTATATCCAGACAATCTTTTCTGCAGCAGCTGTGCACTTTTTCTTTCATAAGAATGGTAATCACCCAAGTTTGGAGTTTGTTAGGGACAATGTGCTGTTTTGTGTGATCCCTCTCTTGCCAGCAGCCTTGTGAGGAAGTACTGAATTCACATCCATCACACTACCCCAGCATGAAAGACTTGTGTGGTCCCACTTCCCCCTATATCTACTGTCTTGTTGCTTGTATTTATGGACAGTTCAGCTTACCTCATGACAATAAATATTTTCTTCCTTCCCCAACAAAAAGCTTATGTTTCTGCAGCTTGTTTCTTTCTGTCATATAATCTGAATTAAATCAAAATGCTTAAATACTGGCATAGTCTACACATTTGAGGGATGCAGGGAGACATCTCTAAGAAGTGATGTTAAACTAGAAATCATCCCTCCTTTCACCGACAGTAGATGGATCCCATATAAGCACGTTACTCTAGGACTACAATGTAAATGAGCATGTCTGATTCACATATCCTCTTCCTTTATTGTATCTCAAAAATGCATTTTAAAAATTGGATTTGGAGTTCTTTTCTGCACCTCAATCCTTAAGACTCTGTTTCTGTACTTAGGTAAATTCTTACCTGAACGTCAGAATTAAATATGCTGAGTTCTTGTGGCCTTTACTCTTATTCACCTTCCTCTTGCCATTGCATGGCACCATCTCATTTTCTGTACAACCTTGTGCACTGGTGACAAAGCAACTCTAAGCAAATGAAAGTCACTGTTATGTTAGTGTGGCTGAGGGTGTTGACAGAAAGAAAAACAACCGGAATAGGGACAGTCTCTCACAGTAGTTACTTCAGAAGCTGGTAGGATATTCACCAGTCAGTGGTAAAACCTCAGTTCCTTTGTTGAGAGGATTTTGCTTTATTTTATTTTATTTTTTTTTAAAATGAGTGATTCAACACAACTTGAAGTTTCTGCATCAGGTTTTGTGTGGTCTTATGACTGGATGGAAGCTGCCGTGTTGCAGTGTTCCTGTCATATGGTATCAGTCATTTTTCTTTTCTTGGTCTGCTTGTAGTAGCTATGGACACTTTTAATTTACTCCTCTTATTGCAAGAAAGTGCCTAATTCTACCTCAATATTCAGCAGTACAATACTTGAAAAGGTATTTTAATAAATAGCATATAATGGTTTTCATCATTTCTAGTTCAGCCTTTCAATTAGCACAGCTGTGTGGACGAGCCAAGGTGAAAAATGACAGACAGAATGAATGAGGGAATGGGGTTAGTCCTGCAGCTTCCACTAGCTATTATTAATCAAATTTAGAATGATTATACAGAGGAAAAAAACTCATTGATTAGGTCTATTTGGTAGTTAAAAGCCTTTACAACTTATATACCATGATGCAGTAGACTGTGAGGAGCAAATCGGCTTCCTGTTCTTGCAATAGGTGAAAATGTGAAAGTTGAGTTTGAGCACGGTGTTATTTATGCACTAATATCAAAATTACAGCTATGTGCTGCGTGTGACACTTCGCAGTTGGAAATCAAATTATACTCCTGCTGAAATATTGGCACATTGGTATCAGCTATAGCAGCTGCTTTGCCTTCTCTGACTTTTCTTACTGTTGCTGCTAATGAAAAAGGAGGCTGCTGTCGCTGCTCTTAACAGCACTGTTTTTCTCTTCACTTGAAAAGCAAGCAGACAGTCCGGGTCTTCTCATGGCAGAAAAGGAAAGGTACATTTAATTGCTGCTGAAATGCTTGTACAAAAGGTCACCAAACAATACAAGTTCTTATTTAGTGCTGAACTTTGAAGTGAAGAATTACAGATTGTTTGAAGTGATCCAGCAGTTAGATGATGTACCAGATCTTCAGTACATGGAAAAGAAGGAGAGAAAGAAAGCTAAATTTGATGGGAGTTTCCCAGCAGGCCAGGAACAAGCTTTCCATCCATCTGTGATGCAGGTGCTCGTGAGGCCTGTTTAGGGAAATCACTGCAATTCCCCATACATGGCCTCGTACAAGTACAGGAGGAGGAGCACTGAGTGACTGAGTGTGCAGCAGCTGTTGGTATTAAACCCAAAAGAGTTATGTATTGACAAATATACTGCTTCTCAAAGGTGGCATGAGGCACTAACTTACAAGTACCTAAATACTTACAAGCCTTTTAAACCCATTCTGGCCCAAGGGAGTAGTGAATATTAAGAAAGTCATTGTCCCATTAAGTAAATTCCAAACCTTCTGGTGTTAAATCAATGATTAATTAAAAACATGGACTGGCTTCATCTTACAAAAAGTGACAAAAGATAAATTGAATTTCTTTATAAATATGTAATTTTAAATTCATGTTGAACATAAAAAGAAATGTTACCTGAGGGATTTTTCCTCCTTCACATTAATTAAAAAATCTGTTTAATCAATATCATGACAACACAAATTTTGTCTTTTGACACTGAAATTTTCTCTTGAATTAAGGAAGGTTTTATTATTATTATTTTTTTTATTTTACTATTCTTAATATATGTCTTTGTCTCTGAAACTCCTTTGTTGTATTGTCATTGCTTTTATTTTCCTTAGGACTTGAGAGAAAAGTGACATCTGATTAGCATTGCATATTTGCTATAGTGAAAGGGTATTTTCAGAAATGACTTTTATTTTATTTCCAGAGTAAATCAATCCCACAGCCTCTCCAACTCACAGAGTTTTTTCTTTCTTCTTTAAGCATTTTCCCTACTCGAGGATTTTGTGATATATACTGTATCTTGGCAACATGCAGAGCAAGGTAAGGTCTTAACTTGGTAGGAAAAAAGCTGAAGTCATTGGCAATGTTCTGATTTGCACCAAGCATTTAAGATAGGAAAGTGAGATGGCTCTTACTATTTATTCTCCCTCCCATCTGCCATCAGCAGATAGGTTGATATGATTCCTGCTTTTAGAGATGGCAAACATGTTTAGCAGTAATACAATGCCTGCTTTTTATTAGGGGACCCAAACCAGATTATGACTAGAATTTTGTAGATTCACATATTTTGCACATGATATATACGAAACATAACTTTTTCTCAACTTCTTTGTAACTCAACTAATGCAGATTTTAGAAGATGGAATCAAGAATACACTGTATTTAATTATAGGTCTTAATCCATTCTGATGACTGATCTGGGCTTTAGTTCTACCATTTATTTTAGCAGAATTTTTAAATCCTTATGAGCTTTGCATTTGCAGCTCTCTGCCTTTAGATACACTTGATGAGTGGGAAATTCATCTTGATCTATGCTTAATAAAGTCATACAGTTTATAAGTGCATAAAATTAGACCTCAATATGCAAACTATCCTCAATAAAAAACATTTGTGGCCATGAGCAGACTCATGAGACAACCACATCAAAGACAAGTTGTCTTTCATTCCGTTGAGGTGGGTATGATAGGAATCTTCTGGAAAATGTGTAGAAAATAAGAGGATGGATTTTAACTATGGTGAAGAAAAAGGGTTTGAAATGAAGTTCAGATTTGCTCAAACCTCTATGTTAGACCTAAACCAAACTGGGTTCCTACAGCTGATGAAAGTTCAATATTTCTAGAACCCAATGAGTTAACTCTGCAGAAAGCATCTTTAGTTCTCTATTATTTTTCTATATTATTCCTGTCTTCCCTAACTTGAATAAACAAGATTTCCAAGCAGAGAGTAATATTAAAACACCAGCCAACTAAATAACTTTATCAGCATCTCCTTCCCCTTACACCCAAGAGGATGACTCTAGGTGTATATTCTAGAGACCTTGTTGATCTTTTTAATGCTAATTAACCTTCGATTAGAATCCAAGAATCAAGGTAACAGGACCAGATTTTCCCACCATTGATTGATGAATTAATTAAAGGCATTTATATGGAATTTATTTCTGGAAGTGTGCTGTGTTAATTGTCCTTTACCATTTTGAAGGAACATTTTCAGAATTGTCAATCTAACACTGTTGTACAAGATTAAGCCTTTAGGACATGGTTGAAGTGGTGGGCAGGTATCTGCAAAGGCAAGGTCCTCTGAAGGAAACATACTCCAGCACAGGAAAGAAATAAACCTGCAGAAACCCTTCAGTGAGCTGATTTTCAGAATAGATGAAAACCCACAGTTCTAAGTGATTTTAGTACTGCATTTTGGATCCTTACCTGGAGAAAACATCACCAAGCACATGCTAAAGCATGATGAGAACAAAATTTGTACAATTTTATAAGAATAAAACACCTTTGTTGCTGCATCCCATAGTGGTCTAAAGTCACATAGTTCCATAAAACTTATAAAATTTATACTAGACAGTAAACCTGCTTTATCGATTTTCCTGCTTGAAATTAATTTATAGGTATTCCATCATTCAGCAGTACTTTCTTTTTTTCATTATATCTTTTCTGACATGATCAAAAAATTACTGATTAGATAATAGAAAAATTTTAGAAAAAGGTTACAAGTTGAAAAGAGTGCAGGAATGACTTTTTTTTCCAAAGGTGATAGAGACAGAATAATTTACACCAAGAGAGGCAAAACAAAAGCTACATGACTGTTTTTAAAATTGCACATGTGGTTTTTCCATTTTAGAATAAAAAGGTGTATCAGCAGGTGCTAATCTTGTACAAATAACATGCATCTTGCCACAATAGGATTGCTTTGACTGGCATGGATAAACAGTCAGACCTAAATCTAATCTTATAAAATAAATAAAACCATTATTAAATAATAGGTGGATACATCATGGGTTAAAAACTTGGTGAAAAAGGTTCTGCTGCTGCTGCTTTTAAAAAAAACATGATATTCTATAAAGTTACCAGAAGAAAGGTACTTTTTTTCTTGCTTGATTTTTCTGGCTGTGATGGACTCATTCTTGGTATGATTACAAATATTTTTAGTATCCTCAAAGGATATTTTAAGAAACTGCAGTGCATTTGCTATAGCCATAAAACCCACATATTTCTTCTACATGACAGGTGAATACAGCCCACCTATCTTTATCAGTGGGATTAATCTCCACTATCTCTAAACATCTTCAGTATATCTGTACCTGAAAAAGTTGCAGGAGATTCAATGTTTAGCCAAAGAAGAAAAATCAACACTGTTGGAGTGTTTCATCTGTCATGTCTGTCCTTTTTTAGAGAACCAGTGGTGGATGGGATGAATTGTCCCTCGAGACTGAAGGGAGAAATCCCAGCCCAACTGCACATGAGCAGTGAGGGATACAAAACAGAAAGGTAATGCTCTCTGTTCAGCTTTTATATGATCAAATACAATCAATTTTATGAAAATCAATCCCATCACTGCAGGTGAGGGATGACCAGCACAGAGGTAATTTGGCAAAAATATGAAAAACTGTTGATTTTAGGAAATTGGAAAGACGTAGCTCATAAGTTTGTAGTGTTTTCTTTATGTTTGTGAAGAATTTTTTGCACAGCTGAAACTACTGAGCAATACTTGACTCTAAAAATATCTGCAACTTTTTTATTTTAGTAATACTAAAATAAAGCTGGTCAAATGTACTTCATAATTTTGTGGTCAAATAAATGAAAATGAGGGACTCATCACTTTTTCTTGAATATAAAATGTGTTGGGTTTGATGCTTTCAGAAGTCTGAAAATAAATTGGATAATGAAAGGTACTGTTCCTACTAAATCAAGATGTTTAATTTCACAGGGAGTTTATACAGAATATTTTCTCAGGTCTTTTTGTTTGTTTTTGCTGCATTTTTGTTTATTTTTTTTTTTTCTGTTAGAACTCTTTCTAAGCAAACTATGCTCTTTTGAAATGTCTATTCTTCTAAAAATGGGAAAAGTGCTGAATTGACAGTGTGTTATTTTTTGGTTCTTGATGCAAACTGCAGAGCAGAACCTTAGCAGCTCCACTTGTTTAGGAGAATAACCATTCTTAGTGTCAGCATCATGGAGACATTCTAGATACTGCAGCTACTTCCATGAGCTTTGCAGTTACCGCATAGGACTTTCATGTACTCAAAGACAATATTATTTTATTTTAGGCTTAACTGGTAGCCATTGTGTAATTCCTTTTTTAATTGAAGAGAACAAGAAGAGAAAAGTTTCAGAAAGAGATCACAAAATGACAGAGTAGTTGAGTTTGGAAGGGACCTTGGGGAGTACCTGGGTCCAATCCTCCTGCTCAAGCAGGGCCACCCAGAGCCTGTTCCCCAGGAGAGCTCCC
>VZTR01007921.1:48342-75736 GCA_013400775.1 Chaetops frenatus | reverse complement strand
CCCCCTGCTCAAGCAGGGCCACCCAGAGCCTGTTCCCCAGGACAGCTCCCAAATGCCTCCAAGGGGGATGACTCCACAGCCTTTTTGGGAAACCTCTGCTACTGGTGGTTGCTTTTGCGTAATCAATAAATTTGTCCACATTACTCCACTATTAACATTTAATGTTTAAAGAATCCAGTGTTTAGTTGTTTCTGTAAGTTTTTTCCATATCACTATAGCTGAAAACTTAAGAAATAGAATTTTTCATCCAATTAAATAGGTAGTTTGTCTTTGGGTTGGNGGATAGAGATGAGGAATTTCACAATTTTGTGGCTGAAATGGAGAAAACTTTGTGGTTTTGGTTTGCCATTATATTATGTTACCTAAATTGTGTGCTACATTACTAGCAATCCAAACATATGCCCACATATATGCTGTGTGAAACTCAACCATTGAACAAAGGGTTAACTACAAACATTAAACATCTTTTACATTTACTTTGTCATGCTCCTTATTTCAGCTATACTTTCCCACTGATACTGAAGTCCAGTGTGTCATCTTTCTTTTTTTAAATTAACTCAGCAATTAATGCTTGATATGATGCCTTAGAACATCAATAAATATTTCCCTTAAAATATCCCAGAATCACTGATTTTGGCTTTGCTTTTAAAGTAATAACTTATTTAAATGCTCAGTTATGTGATATTACACACACAATTAAAGGTATGATTTTTTTGTACTTCAGGAAGAATCTCTTTTTCAGATCATTCTGAGTATAAGAAAGCACCCTATTTACTTCTAGTGATCACCTGTAATCATATTTGATTACAACTGAGAAAAATAATACTTTTATAATTAATTAAAAAAAACTGAGATGAGATTGAAGATATAGACTTTAAATTTCAAAAGAATAACTGGCTAGTGGTTTAAATCAACCTAGTAAACCAAGTACTGCAGACACTAAAATCTATCATCTTCACAGAGATGATCACAGTACTAGTACAAAAGTGTCTCTATGTGTGGAGAATAATTTTGTCATATTGCAATACATATTCTGACTCGATGCTCTTCTCTACAGTGTAATAAAGCAGAAAGCAATGTAAATCATTTAGTCCAATAAAAGTATAAAGAGAGAAAGGACAAACCAATGTGCAGGATGAATAAGAATGACAGCAATATATTCTATTTTGACAGATTAAACATAATAAAATATTTATACTGGAACATATCTGAAGTGTGATATGATCTGTTGTGGTTTAAAGGACAACAACTTTTTTTTCTCCTTTCTGGGGGGGGTTTCTTNGAACTCCACGAGAGACTTGTGTTTCTTGTGGGAAAATCTCCATAGTGAGACAAGAGAGACTCTTCTTCCAATTGGACTGATGAAAGCCTATTTTAAGAGTGGTAAATTGACCAGGGATTTTCTAAGTTTGTTTCTCTGTGTTGTTGGTGAGAAGGATGGTGGTAAAGGAAGATAAATGAGGTGGGAGAAAGGAACCATCATGGGTGAGGGGCTGGGGGGAGGAAGAAGAAACCACTTGGGGGTTGATTTTGATTCTGTTGTTTTTTGTTAATAAACTATTTTTATCTTTGAAGGTTAGGCCTGTTTTGCATTTCTCTTAATCCTTATTCTCATAAAACCACTACACTACACTCTCGCCTGGTGTGAGCAGGCGAGCAGGTGAATGTGAAACCACTACAGATCTCGGAAGGAAAAATTATTTCCTGAGTCCTCAGGAAAGACCTTATTAGTAGATGTGAAATAACCACTGAAAACGTAAAAAGGAGAACATTTTATTAAATTTTATTGCATTAAACATATTTTGTTCCCTTTTAATTTATTCAGATCTTTGTTCAACAAGTAAAGGTCAAGAAACTCTACTGTACTTTAATCATCCATATGAAAGACTTTAAACTTATCAAGCTTTCTGGGTTTAATTTAAACATAGATTGAAAATCTGAGTTTCATCAAGACATAGTCTATAGAAGAACCTATCTGTTATACAACTATGACTTGGAAAATGTCGCCTGGAAGTTTTGTAACAAGTTTATTTGTAAAAATTCTTAATCTGAAACTTTTGAAAATATTCTATTGTACACTTGAAGCACAGACCTAGTACAGGTGAAGGCAAGGACAGTTAAGGAGATTACAGAAGAGAACACTGTTCCTTGGAGAAGTGAGGATTCATGATCAACCCACTTTTAAAGCATGTGAAAAATAATTAGGTCCTTCAGAAGATGAAAAATTATGTTTGGAGAAATGCAATAAAACCTGAAATAGTGTTTAATGTTTAATAAACTAATGTAACCTCATCTTTATCTTTATGAATCACCAAGAGTTTTTTGATCTAAAGCACAAGGTCTTGAATCCCAAACCATGATTTTTTCTGAAGTGATTAATACCTTCTGTGGAGATGGGTAATAATTTAGAGTGATGAATACCAAAACTTATGTAATTATTCAGTAGTTACCTAAGAAAAGAAGTTATATAGTATAAAAAGAATTCAAAACTTACAACTTCATAGTTAATAACTTGTTTCAGGCCATAATCTTCAGCAAAACAGAAAACATCAACTATATATCAGATTCGAGAAACTTCTCTATAGCTATTTCTACCATTCCCAGGAATATGATGCATAGAGAAATATGCTGTATGAGTTCTTTAAAATACATTTGTATTTGGAGAGTGGAAACAGGTTCGGTAGAAAGGAAATATGAAATAAAAGGTAAAATACACAGAACACAAAATGTGACTGTGTATAAGGAAAATTTTAGAATAATGAGAGCTATTATAATTTTCAAATTAGCTTTGAAGAAAGTAATTGAGTTTCTAGCACTGTAAAACTGGAGCAGAGGTGAGGGAGAAAAGTATATATACACTCAGATACATGCATGAGAGACCCAAGTGATGGAAAACTCTTTTGTATTTTGTGGCTAAAATACTCAAGAACATATCAAGGACTTAGAACTATTCAGGAGAACACGACTGGAATGAGTGCTGGTAAGATCAACCTTTGTCAGTGTGGATGTAATCTGGGCTGGGGTTTGACATAGAGGAAGTTCTTCAAAGCAAAAGCCTCCCCTTCTAAGGTGTGATTATAGGATTTCAAGATCTTATGTATTTTCCTTCCCTACAGTTATTCTTCCCAAGCTCACTAGGAGAGTGCAAGACACTGCTGCATGTAATGAAAGAAGTAGGAGGCTGAAGAAACTGATTCTAAAGTATTTATATAGTGGGACTTTCATGATGCATGTAGAAAGAAAAAGGAGATGTTCTGTTAAACCAATTCCTCTTCTCCCTTGATTAAGAATCTTTATTAATAATTTTGTCTCATTCTTCATGGAAGTGAAGGGTTAAAGTTGAAAACAAACCTAGTCTTGTGGCTTTTTGCTAAGAAAAGCAAAAATTGTGGTATATTTGTAGTACACAAAAGTATTAAATAAGATGGTAAGAATACAACTAAACAAGTATATTGAAGGGAGAAAAAAAAACAAAGACAAAAAATATCAAGAGATGTTAGATCATTCTCCCAAAGGTTTTCTGTTCCTATTGAAGAGGAATATCAGAGAATAAGATAGATAAGATATTACAGGATAGAATAGGGAATTAAAGTATAAAAGTTAGAAAAAGCCAAAGTACTATATGAAAGCTTTTAAAATATGTATAAAGAACACTGAAATATGCTGACTGTCTGTGCTTTGCCCACCATGTATCCATTTTCCTAAGACACTAAACTCAGAAAATGGAGTTTTGAATACAAATGCAAAGCCAGTGGATCGTCAGATCTGAGGGGATTTGCTGCAGAAAAGCTGAGTGGGGTACAGAGGTCTGTTCTTTAAGTAGAGTTGTACTTGGAGAAGTGACTACCCGAAGTACTTACAAGTTCCCATTTCTGCAGTTAAAGTGTACTTCACAATTGTTAGTACTTTTAGTATTAGAACATCTTGGAGAACTTCTATGGATTCTTGTTATATACATATAAATGCAAAGAGCATAAAGGTGAAAAGGAAAAAAAATATTAATCACATTAAGAAGATTTTATTTTGGGACTCAGGATACTATTTATAGATCCCTGAGGTTTTTATCAAATTCCTATGATGGGTAGACCTAGGGCCTTTTGCCTACTTTTAGCAGCATGAATGTTGATTGCCTAAAGCTAGTTACTCTAAATCTGTTTTCCAGCAAATAGAGAGAGAAGTGATTTCCAAAGGGCACTACCTGTCTTACTTAGGTAAGTAGCACAGGTAGGATGAATCAGCTTGTGATTTAATCTATGAAAAGAATCTAAAATATCCATGTGTTATTTTAATGGCTAAATTCATGTATGTAGAAAATTACCTTAGCTTCTTGAGCAGAGGTATCTGGTGGCATTTTAAATACCTGAGGGCAAGGAAGGCCACTTGCAGAGACAGCCCAGGAGCACAGGATGCCATTTGGAACCAACAGCCAAAGTTCACAAGTGCTACACTCACAAGGGCACCATCTTTAGATGAAAAGGGGTTGAACTGACCTGTGGTAGAGGTAGGGCTGGCCCAGGACAATCCTTTTCCTGCTCAGGCTGGGCTGCCACATGACTGTGAAATCCCATCATTTATAGGTCTAATGAAACAGAAGCAAGAGAGATAGTGACCCCAAATGAGTCAATGGATAAAACATGGAACAGATTTGGTATTAGGGATTGGAACCTGAGATCCCTCCTGGCCGTTTGTTCAGGCATCCCAGCCCCAGGTCTGGGAAGGACTGCCTGAGCTATTCACACTCTCAGGTAGAGCTCCAAATTCTCCTGCAGTAAATCACTACTAGGCCTCTCACTCTTTAATGCAGATCAGCATAAGTGCTGAACAGGATTTGGTATTGAGGCTCTGTAGGTGTGTATTCCACTTTTCCAGGAACACACAAAAATCTGGAGAGCATGGCTCACACACCACATGCCTGCTTTGAGTCTGAATTCTAATAAGAGTTCATGAATTATGTAGGCAACACAATGAGAACATTTGAAATGATGTTTGCATCTGCTATGAGACTTAAAATTTAATGGATTTTTAAGTAATTAGCATGAACTATTTACCACACTGAGTTATACTGTAGGAGTAGCTGAATATAAAAATAAATATGATAATAATATGAATAAAATGCTCATTTCTTGCAGCCTTATATTTGATTCTAAAAAGGCAGCAATTAAGCAGACTATCCAAATTGACAGGGAGAATATGAAATAATGTCTTTCCTCTGTTCTTTTTTTTTTTTTTAATAATAAATCTTTTGTTATTTACAAGATGACAGAGTAGTTTTACAGTATCTTTGATGTGACATAAGGCAGCATATAATCTGGCTTCTCACAGCCATTTTTAATACACATGGTATATGCACAGTTAATCTAGGATGCTCAATGAATGATCCATTTTTTGCATTTTCTCATGGGGAGCCCACAGTTCTGCAGTTAAGGAATAAGGGTGGAAGTCAAAATCATTTGATGTTTGTGCCTCAGTGTGACATTAGCTGGTTCAAAAGGACTGTTTTCTGTATGGAGACAGGCATAGCAAAAAAAAACCAACTAGAATTTAAAGAGTATTTCAAATCAGATATAATATGTAAATATTTTTTTAACTATGAAGATGATAAATTATTAGGCAGAACTGGAGCACTGTTAAGTTCTCTTTATCCTGTAATAAGTGGTTCTTTAAAAATGTCTCTTTCTTATGATGGGCAGTGAAGTCTATATAATAAATTACCAAATATAAGACGAATCTACCCAAGCCAAGTGGAGATTCCATCATTGTCTAATGATGGGCACTTGTCAGAGCAGCCCCTTGCAAAGTAAAAGTGGGGAAAGACATCTGGAAAGTGAAAGGTTTTGATTCTAGTTTGACACTCTACTCGTTAGGTTAACATAAGTAACTAAGTTACATACAGACATATAGAACAAAAGGTAATATATTGGATAGAAATCTAATATATGGGGATCTAGACACTTTCCTATTTTTACAAGTTAGACTAGGGAGTTTCTATATGAACAATAAAAAAAGTAGATCAGGTCCATCTGAGCCCACTGTGTTGCTTTTTTCCTCTAACGATTGACACACACAATTTTAATAGGAAATGTGCTGAACCATAATGTGGTGTCTTGTGATCTGCTCTTAGGGCTCCTGATTGCAGAATGAGTGAACACTCATTGGAGAGTAGGCTGCATCTCTCCCAGGAATCCCATTTCCAAAGCAAACGTGCTAACCTAGCACTGCAGCAGAATTACCATGTTGTAAAATGGAAACCATGTTCCCTAATTAGAATTAGTCAAAAGATCATGATGATGATGATCACAAAGTCTGGGCTTGTGTAGCAATTTAGATCATGCTTCGTCAGTTAGAGATGTTTCAAGTTTTCACATTCCTAAAATCTTTCGGAAGAATTAAGGAAAATTTCTTAATCACTTAAGTACCCAGGAAATTTTTCTGTAAAATTGTCCAGTTCTTGGATAGATCTTGAATAAATTAATAGAGAAAAGTATTCATTTATTCTAACAGTTTTGATTCAAAATTTATCAATATAATTAAAAATAGAAACCAAACCTTTAAAATATGCAAGTCTTCAACATGAATTCCAGCCTTCATCCTTAAAAAAGATTATATAGTAAAAAATGTCCTGATGGCTGTTGAAGGAGAGTAGGAGAAATTCCAGAAGACTTAGAGAAATTACTCCCATCATGTCTGAAGATAAATTCTGTTCCCATTGGTATCTAGTGCTCTACAGGTTCCAGTAAAATTTAGTCAAACATACATTTCAAGGCAGTTTGGTACACGGGTTTCCAATTTTGTGATGTTTATGACTTAAAATGTTTTTCTATTATTGTTTTCCTTGGGCCAGCAGGAAAAAATAATACAATGGAAACATGTGCTGGCTCCAGAGGGCTAAATGCTTTGCACTCTTTCACAAAGACCTCCTCTGAGGGACACTGGCAGTGACACTTGCAAGAGGAACTATTTTCAGCTGCCTTTCTTGAGCTGTAAAGGTGGAGCTGCTCTGTTATTCTACCTTTTGTGTAGAGAATACAAAATAGTAGTGATATATTTGTGAGGATGCCACAGAATCCTTAAAATGAAGATATATCTTCAGTATTCTGTCAAGTGCTAAGGACATCCTTAGTAATTTTATCTTCCGTGGACAAATAAAAAATATGCCTGGAAATATACAAAAATAATTTACTTGTCAAGGTCAAATATCTAGGTCTAAGAAGTAAATAAATAAATTTTAAAAAGCATAGTGGTAAGAATGTCTATTCCAGATCTTGTTTTCTATAGTATTGTATTTTGAATTTCATTGTGCTTCAGATGTACATGATTCTTTGAAGAGGCAAGATTATCCCTAATTGCCTAACTAGCAAACTTGGCTTTGGATATCCAAGTCAGGCCAACTGGGATGTCTGAAATTACTTTTCAAATGGTTTTTTACACATTTTAATTTGTCAGCAAAAGAGTTTGTATCTTACACTGAAATGTGAGTGCTGGAGAATAAAAATGGTATTAAATTACTCCAACATCTAAAGGATATATCATCACAACAAAGCCAAAGGAAATGGATGGTTAAGGGAACAGCTCCAGCCATTATATCTCCTCTACCACAGCAGGTTTTTGCTCCAGGCAAGCAGTAAACACCCCAAGCACACTGTTTTGCAGGATGCTGCAACTGCAGCAAGGTCAGGTGCAGGTTGTTTGTCACTGCCTTGGCACTTCAAGATATTTCCAGCCAGTGGCAATGAATTCAAACTCTTTCAAACTGTATTTACAGCTGCAAATGAAACAAGCCAGGGACAACACTGGCATGTTACATTTTGACCAAGATCGTGTAAATTGTTCTGGTTGTCTGCATCTGAAGGCTGCTGTATATGACATGGGAGGACAGGGAGTGTGGAATCAGGGAGAGGGATCTTTCCTCTGCTCTGCAACACGTCCTCCCTTCCTGCAATCTGTTCCCTTCTATAAAGGGATTTAATCAACAGGCACACATTGTTTTTCTTCTTTATGAAACTGTCTTCTCAGAGATCAGCTGACTCACAACCAGAGAATATATTAATTAGCTAAAACCAACTTTTCCCCCCCACAAGAGGCTACAGAGCAGAGCTCAACACTTTCTGTTTATAAACAAAATTGCAACATCTGTCTTGTCACTTTGACTGGGGTTT
The DNA here is from genome assembly GCA_013400775.1 of Chaetops frenatus. Taxonomy (NCBI): domain Eukaryota; kingdom Metazoa; phylum Chordata; class Aves; order Passeriformes; family Picathartidae; genus Chaetops; species Chaetops frenatus. The sequence goes on along the minus strand of VZTR01007921.1, from coordinate 67,580 downwards.
TTAACTAATTTTTTGTCTTGATTACTAACATAGTCGCAGGCTGGTGGCTTTTTGACCCATGAGAAAAAGACAAAGTGTCACAGTAGTGTTTAAATAGCTCCCAAGCTGAGGATTTGATTGATCTACTCTGAGTTGGAATTAATGATTCCATTTTTAATGTTTTCTGTTGAGTTGAAACTCTGAAAGCTGAGGATCCTAAATTAATTCAGATTGAACACAAGACATGATTAAAACTTTGACAAGAAGTCCAAGAGAAAGAAGGGAGCAGCTGAACCTCCACTTGACAGGTCCATGTATATCAGATGATAAATATGGGAAATCTACTCAGGGAGTATTCTGAGATGTTTATTGTTTTGGGGTTTTTCTCATCTTCACATGTTCATTAAAGAAATGGTACTGTGAAGAAGAACATGATTTAATACTTAAAATTTTCTTCAAAAGCCTGTGATGGTGGCAGTCTCACCAGGTTTGGCCTGGGCAAAAAAAGGGATTAATCTGGGAAATCTCTCTGTGTTACAATGAAAAAAGTTGGAATACTATTAAAAGTCAGAATCCTACTGGCAGTACAGCTCTATTAATTTCTTATTTTGAATCTTTCCTACGAGTTTTTTACATTTCTCCTCTAATAGACTCAAAAATAGTTGCAAGTGCTCCGACAAGTAATAAATCAATGCTGTAGGGAGCCTACTTGTTTTATCTCCTCTCTTGCTACCTATGGTTCAGTACCAAGGGGTCTGCTCTTCTGGTAGCTGCTCGCATCTACTTGCTAGATTTCAGAGAAACAATCCCTGGCTATCTCTTCAGCTTGGGAAAAGATCTTAATAAACAAAGACGCTTTGTTGTTCTCCTTTATAGCCCATCTTAAAACTTTCTTTTGTCATGTTGGCTGCGATGATGCCAAGTGCAGTCTCTGGGGCACAGCAGATAATTTGCTTCAGTGATTAATACAGCCTGCCTTGACTTGATTTTTGATGAAAAGCTTTGAAACCACCTATTTCCTGAAAGTTTATTTAAGTGTAGCTGATGATCCTTTAGATTTCCTTCAGACACAAACTGTTCTTGATGCTTTCAGAGACAGTCATTGTTTTAGGACTCTGGCTTTGGCACTCACATGGGTGTTGCGTAAGCTGCCGAGGTTCTAAGCCTTTGGTATGGGTTCACAGTGTTTGGAAGAAGCAGTCAGCTTGAATGGAGACCCCTAGATTTACCAGCCTTGAGCTTCCAAATTCAAGAAAATGTTACAAAAGAAGCATCAATTATACATTTAAATCAAGCACTGCCACTGGGCTTGGTCTCCATTACTCCAGAGATGTCTCTTAATTCTGCTAATGAATGAGCGTTAAAAGTTCTGTGCCTGGTTCCTAGAATCTCTTATGGTGCCAGCTGCATGGTTCAACCTTGTGTGGGCCAACTTTTAGCTTACTGCAGTAATTCATGCTTGTGAGGTCAGGAGCAGGATGGTGGTTATTGCCCTCCCTCCCCCCTTGCAAATTTACTGTGCTAACCTCATTATCAAATTACCAAAAATTATTGAGCCCTCTAATATTCTTGATTCTCAGCATGGTAACCATGATAGTCACTCAGTAGTTGTAACATTGGAATTTTAAGTCCCATTTAACCCATTTGAATGCGTCTCAATAAACTTAATAGTGGGAATGCATAATTAGTTAACATGTTAAAGGAAAAGATATTTCCTTGAACTTCTTACAATGTATACATTTTTAAATACATCTTTTGTGAGATATCAGAGTGCAGAGTTGCTTAAGTGAGTGCCTTTCTGTGAAATCTTGGATTTTCATTATACCATTTACTCTAAGAGCGTACCTTGACAAGGGAAAAAATGATGTGAAGATTCAATATCAGCTGCTGTAAGATTAAATAAAACTGCTCCTATGAAAAAAACCAAACCCAAGCCTATATTGCCAGAGCAGAATTGGTCAAACAATAAAATACCCATTGTCTCCTGTCAAAGTGAATCACACTAACATGTTGCTATGGCACAGGCGTTATGAGATGCTTGATAGCAATATTTTTAAGACGTGAAATCTATATTATCTAACAATAAAGGAGGCATGGAGAGAAGTGTTTATCTCAGGTTATGAACGTGCATCTAGGAGAAAGCAGGTGCCATGTATTGCCTAGCATGTGACTTTAATTTCCTGTCATCAAAGTTAGGCCTGTGTTTTTCTTCTCAAATTCTCTGATAAAAAACAGTACTTGGTAATGTTGTCTGCTTTGGTCCAGAAATTTAGCAAATACTTCTGACTAGTTCCTACAGGCCTCGTGGTAGCACAGGGATGGTCTGCATGGGTCGTGCTGGAGCTGAGCTACCAGCTGGGCACCACCGATGGCACAACTGCGGCCCTGTCACTGCACCCGCGGCTTCCGCACATTCAGCGGTGGGTCACGAAAAATCCCTTCTCTGTTCTCCCTAACCTGTGCCATGTGACAGATATTCTCTGAAGATGTGAACTAATCAGGTCCCATAGCCTAAGTCACAGAGAGACCAACTTAATCTCTGATCCATGAAAGGTGTTTGAGTAAGGGGAGGAAAAATGTTCTCTCTTTTCCTCTTCATTCACTAGCAATTTGGCCTCATGAAACCACGCACAGGAGACAAAACACCTTTTTTTTGTGTGTGTAGTTGTGAAGGTACTGGAAAAAGGATAGAACAAAATTTATTACTTTCTGGATTAGATTCAGTGCCTTTCCTTCTGGGTAAAGTTTATGACTGACTTTAATTTGCCAGGGGCCCAGGGTGGTATTTCCTTGCTGGGGAAGGCAAAATTTTGCCTTATTCTTCCTGCTTTATAGGAACCTCACCAGCCCTTAACCCAACAAGTTGGTTTAGTCATTGGTTTCATCTGTTTTGTTTCTACATGCTGAATACAATCAGAATCTGATATGGCTTTATGCAGTGATCTACTACAAATAATTATTAAACTCTTTTATTACTCTGCTGCCAGAGTACCAAATTGAGAACATCTTGTAAGGAAGAAAGTGTGTAGGGAGGAAGAAATGACACACAGGGAATAGACTTGATTAAATATGCAGAAACACAATGTCAGCTTTAGACCTGGACCATTTCATTATCACGATAGCTTTTTTATTGGAATTTAGAAGTATAGTGATAGTAAACAGGCAGTGAGTTTACATGTGCAGTCAGATTTCATAATTGTAAAATTATTCTTCTGAGATTTTGCTCTCTTTTTTATTCCCCCCCCACACACTTTCCATTTTTCACATCATATTTTTCACTGCTCTTCTAAAATTTTACAAAAACTTCTGAGATCTCCATTCTCCCATTCCACGCCTCTTGGAATCTGCACATCTGAGCAGAACCAGAGTTTGCATTGCCAATAGAGCAGACATGGAAATGAAACACTTCTGATTTCTCTCACCCAGAATTTTTTAGCTAGAGTCCATCTGCTCACCAGTGCCTATTTAGGAATTCACAACACCTTTTCCTTCTTCCATAGCAGCCAAACTGAGCGGGAGTGGGTGGAAATATTAAAATGACACTTTTGAACCAAACAGTAACTTTTTATTAAATGAGAGCAGGGAAAAAAGTGACATGTCTCATTTATAGTTTCTGAGCTGTAGCTGAAAAGGCAAAATTTTCATGGTTATATTTTCAGTAAATAGAATTTTGCATCTGACATCAAAAAATAGCCCCTTGAGTAAATAACTCATATTGACTGTAGACCATTGCTAGAAAAAGAGAATCATTTAATGACAAAAATAATTTTTACAGGGATTGCAAATTTCTGCTTAAAGATGGAGGGCATGACTTGGTTCTGCTGAAGGTTAGAAAAGTGATACTTTTGAAAGTTTAGTTTTCAAATTATTCACTTAACATTATTGCATGTGAGGTTTCCTCCACATAAAAAATGTGAATGCAAAATTTGGCCCTGATTATGAAATGGCAGTTAGAAGCAATAGTCAATGGGCCTGAATTTCAAATGTACTTGAACTTCAAATGTACACACCTTGAAGAAAGGAAATATTCTCACATTTCTTTTACCAGTCCATTATATCATTGAATTCAAGCGCTTCCCCACCTTCTGTAGTGAAAATTTTATTCCTCTTACCTGGAATAATATAACTGGCATTACACCAAGCAGCTGCTAGATGTGTTAATTTACAGTTGCTTTGTCTTCAGATTGCAGTGGCTGCTGTCACATTATCCTGCTTTTAAAGATGTACCTATGTTCTACTTCTGTCATGACTGTGCTTCTCAGAAGAGGTACAAACCATAAGCCTTGTACACATGTGGTCATAAAGAATCTCATTCAACCAACTACTTACATCCTTCAGCTGTTACTGTGAATGTCACTATAAAACTCTTACTGCTCTGAATATTTTCTGAGGGCCAAGGAAGAAAAAGAAAATTTTTATCTGTCACCTGAAGTGTCACGTCTTCAAGTTATCATTACCTACACACCTGAAGATTACACACCCCAAATCACTAAATATTTTGATCTTTTCTGTTGAAGATCAACACTGTGATCTAGAAAGTGAGCTGGATAAACATATGTAACACCTGTAACAATGATTAATACCAGTAGTAGTTTTGAATACCTACGACCACTTCAAATTAGACTGTTCATTTGTTTGACTATTTTTGCAATTTCGCCTCAAAAATTGCATCTGACAGGTCCATGTGGCTCATCTGTAGGCATTATAACATGATGCCTGAGTCTGAAAATAAATAAAATTATTGCTTCCAGTGATTTCTTCTATGAGAAATATTGTGTACAACATATCCTCATATAATGAAACATTACATAAGGAGCCTATGTCTGGAATTTGAATTTGAAAGCACCTAGAAAAAAATCTCAAATTTTAAAGAAGAATGCAGAGGTTTATTAGGAACGATAGTCAATCTTTACATGCACATATTTGTTTTGGATGCAGAAATTTGTGGTATTAACCACCTGTGCTAGGAAGTTCCAATTTTATAATTGATTTCCACACCAGAAACAGTACTCTAATCTGTTCTTATGGAGTAAGCAGTCAGCTATGGGATTTGGGGCACCCTGTCATGATTCTGGTTGTGCTTATTTCCCTCTACTGGTTTGAACAGAAGACCAGCTTGACTGGTCATGAGATGGTGAAGTCTGCAGCTCTCAGTGACAAAGCTGTGGAGGCCAACCCCACCTACAATGCTCAGAGATTCCTTAGACAGGAAATGGTCCTTTTTAGCTGATTTGCTTGTCCAGTAGGATACCTTTTCTTTGAGGTGTGAACAGCAAGCACATCTACCTACAAAAAAACCCCCAAAGAAACAAAACAAAACAAAACAAAACAAAAAAAAAAAAAAGGGAAAGATTGCATTTTGTTCAGTGGGCTTCAGAGACCTCAAAGTACCCTGAAAAAGACACTTTTCTTATTGAACAAACAACTTCTATTGTTCCTCAATTTTGTAAATTGACAGTAGAATTTTTTGGCTTGAAATGCCCTTTATTCTATTGTAACCACTCTTTTTATTTGCTCTTCTGCATCAAATCCTGGATGACAACTCCCTGACATACTTCACATTAGTGATTAAATAAAAAACAAAGGAAGCCAAATGATCTCCAGTCTTTCATTATCCTTACAGTAACCCTTTGAATAAGATGTTTTACGTAAGTTGCTTTTTCTGAAAGTGTAAGGTTGCCATTCTTGTGGCAGGCAGGACATATCCCAAGTAATTCACATGCCTCTCGAGCATATGATTCACTGATTGGCTGTATTTTTTTCTATCTATAAAATGATACTTTATCATAGTGCCATTATAGAAAGGCTTGGAAAGAAGCCCTTTACTCTTACTATGGGTGTCACACTTCACTGCTGCTGTAGGTAAGGCTGAGTCTCAAACCCTCCATAGAGTGTTGGGTCAGAGATGCAGATGTGCATCTTTGTGCTTGGTTGCTAAAGATTTCTGTATAAAGGATTTCCGATGCCTTGCCTTGAAGATGTGGCACCTCAAGCATTCTGCTTGAATCATGAGCTGACTACTAGACTAGACTTGCTGGAAAATCTGTCTAAGCACTCTATGAGGTTTTTCAAATCCTAATATCTCAGAGCCATGGAGTGACAGACCTTGAAAAGCCGACAATTCTGAGCAGGAGTTCCTGTTGCCTTGGAAATGCAGGGAAACTGTTGAAGCTGAAAATAAGTCTGATGGTATCAGAGACAGAGTTGGTGTCTGTTAAGAACCTGGAGTAATAAAGAAATTTAACATTTATACTACATGTTCATTTACAGGTGAGGTGTGTCAAGATTGCTATTGTTGCTAACTGCATTTTCCAGAAGAGAATATTAAGCCTGCAAAGTTGAGAGACTTAAAGTGAAAGTCTGGAATACATACAAATCCCTGCACAAGCAATTTAAGGTGGTACTTGAAAAAGTTATCTTCTGAAACATTCAATAACTGTAACATTACACATCAGCAAATTAAAAAAAAAAAAATTGCAACATAAGTAGATTTAAATATCAGTACTTACTAGATGATGCAAGGATTCCTGAGATTGGGTAAAACCTTGTGTTTGACCTCCCCAGAGAAAAATAGAGTAGTATGGGTGAGAAAAAACCCAAATTATATAAATGTGCATTTAGGGCTTAATGCTCTCTCTGTGTTTAACAAGGAATGTAAGAACATTGTGCAGGGTGGCTGGTTTCTCTGGCTGGCCAAGGCATGAAGATGTATATCTAAGTACTCTGCATTTGAAACATTCAGGGAGAAGAATGGGACAAGACACAGACAAGCTCAATCATCTCCTGTATCTCCTATCTGGAAGTTTGGTTTCTATGTACTGTCTCTGACAGGTCCTCCATCTTGATAATAGGAAAATGAAGCAAAATTACATGTACTATGGCATACCTTCACAGATGTGTTTAGAAGCAGTTAATAAGATTTTAGCACTTCTATTACTCCTTGATTTCTTGCCTATCAATTTAGATGCCTAAAACTTAGAGGTCTAAATCTGAGCTAGGCACCCTATGCTATCTCTGCCATTACTGGGGAAAAAATAATTCCAATGTGTAAGCCAGCTGATCCAAGGAGATGTGTCTACAACTGGTAAAATTAACTAGCCTATGGAGGATCCCATTTCTCTACATTTACTATAAAAGGGTCTGAGAATGGCTTGTTGAAATTCATTTCTCATATGTATGTCTGAAATTAATTGGGATGAATCCCACTGCTTAAGCTTAATCCAGCCCTGACACTTCAGTTGGATAAATTCTGGAATCAGTGTTTACCAAAGGTACAGAGGTTATAGTAGCTGGTGTACCAGAAAATATACCTCAAATTTTAAGGACCAGAAGACTCTTCAGAGCCCTAGCCCACCTCTGATTTCCTTTCTGTCATTCTCCTGATGTAGCTTCTTGGTGGTGCAAATTCCACGACCTCAAGATCAGGAGGCCACAAACTACAAATGAAGGAAGGATGGTTCTGAAACAGCTTTGGTCTACTAGATCAAATAAACTTGTGACTAGTGTTTTCAGCTATATGATAGGGAATTTTTTTCTATTTCTTCATCTGGAAAAAATGGTTGAATCAGAACCTACTGTTATCCTCTGTCAAATGACAGTATATTCTTAGAAGTTTTTCCATTTAGTAAAAAAAAATCTACATGAAACAGGTCTTCTGTTTCTTAGATTAGTATTTTACGCAATAACTTACTGATTTCAGGTGGCAAAGTGACTACCATGCCTCACTGTCTACTCACAGCCAATGTGTGTCCAGATTGCTTTAGTAGTGAAACAACCACAGACAGCCAGGAAAGTTTTAAACTGCATAAATAAAAATGTACAGTTTAAAATTTCAATTATATCAAAACAATACAAATATATTTTGGGAAATAAAATTTAAAACAAACAAAAAACCTCAAAACAAACAAAAAACCACCCCCTCAATTAGTTTCACACTATCTTGTCCAATTTTCCTTTTACCTTTTCTAATGTTGGTCTTCCTTCAAGAAAAAAATGACTTTTTAAAAGAAAAACTTAACAGAGTTTCATTAAAAATGTCAAACTGAAATGTTATGACATTATGAAAATGAAACATTTAATTGAGAACAGATGTAAGTAAAATATTTTTACTTTTAAAAATCCCTCCCTTTTTTGTGCAAAATATTTCACTTGAGTTGATAATCTTTTATACAGAGAAATTGCTATTCATAGAAAATAATGTCACTCAATTCTACAAGAACACTTCCTAGAGAATAGGTGTAGGCCCTATCTTTCTTTTTCACTAGTTTATCCTTGCTAGTTCTGGTGTTTCCCCACTTATCTCAGTGCTTTCTGCAAATCCCAGTCTCATCTGCCTGAGATATCCATCTGTCTGGAGTGTTGATGTTAAACTCAGAGGTGATACAATACTTGGCAATATTGTGCTTAAAAATGGGTGTAGCTCTCCCCCTCATTTCATTTATAGTTAGCATTTTTGGAAATAAGGGGAACATTGCCAGCTCATTGAGACAGTGCAGTTAAAAAATATTCAGCCAATGGAGAAGTTCAATTTATGTGAATATACAGCACTGAGAATCTTTTCCACAATTTCTGCTGTGAGAAGTCATACTCCGAAATAAATATGGTCCTTCCTACAGTTATCCATATAATTAAAATGTTGCTATTCTACTGGCAATAATTTGCAAATATTCCTCTTTTCTAACAGTCAGCATTTGGGAGGCTGTGGCCAAAGTTTTGCGTAGAGCATATCTTGAAATAATGCATTCTTTCAGTTCCCTGGGTGTTGCAGAATTCTGTGTGGAGGATGACATTTTGTTTTTCTCAATAGCTAACAGATTTTTATTCACATATTATTTCTGTGAACTTTCAGTTCCTTTTCCTCATGGAATGAGCTGCCACTCACATTTTTAAATGACTCATTCTCTCCTTGGGTGAAATGGTCTATTTCTTACACTGCCTGTTGCAAGATACAGCCCCTTTCTTTTAGCTACATGCCATCTAATCTTTGCAACACTCTCAGCTGCCTGGCTTCCTCTTAGCAAGGATATTCATTACATTTTCCCAGTAAAAGACTTTTGCTCTATCCCAGGGATATTAGAAGTGACTTTAAACTTCGTTGTAGATCTGAGGATGTTATGGCTATGTATCCTGTTCCAAGAAAATTATCAGATAATTTTGATTTTCCAATAAAAATAGGACCAGTTTGTAGTCAGTAGAGATTTTGAATTGCTACTTTCCTTTTGTGAATGTTATACATTATTCATGCAGTAAATATCTGCAAAATGAAATAAAGTAGCTGCCTAGACTGTTTACGCAATCCACCTCCTCTTCCTGGACTACTTTACTTGCAACAAGACAGCACCTGTGATTGATATTTCCAGCCTTTGTTCTCTACACAGCAAATTTTGATACAGACACCATACCAATACTATTATATTTATAATAACAAATGTGTTGTACTTTGAAACAACATGGTGCAGTCTCAGTATTTATTAAACAGTCAGGAGTTATACAGCTATGAAGTAGCTGGTGGTGCCTTAATAGTATAAAATATTAACAAAAGATATAAGTTCATCTTAATCATTGCATTTATATGACGATAACATCAAAAGAAGGAAAATTAATGGGAATCAGGATAAAATGAGATAAGACACATGATGAAACAGAAGGTGATTTGATAAAACCAGCACAGCTTTACCAAGGGCAAGTCCTGCCTTAGTGGCCTTCTATGATGGAGTGATTCTATCGGTGGACAAGGCAAGGGTTACAGGTGTCATTTATCTGGAATTCTGTAAAGCCTTTTGACTCAATCTCCCACAGCATCCTTCTCTATCAGTTGGAAAGACATGTATTTGATGAGTGGGCTTTTCAGTGAATAAGGCAGTGGTTGGACAGTCACATCCAGAGTGTGGTGGTGAAGTGCTCAGAGTCCCGAGGGACATCAGTGACAAGTGGTGTCCCTCAGGGGTCTGTGTTGGGAACAGTGGTATTTGATATCCTCATTAATGACACAGATAAAGGGACCAAGTGCACATTCAGCCAATTTGCAGATGACACAAAGCTGAGGGGTGCAGTTGGCACACCTGAAGGATGGGAGGCTATCCAGAGGGACCTGGCCAAATCTGAGCAGTGGGACCATAGGAATCTCATGGGGTTAACAAGACCAAGCATGAGGTGCTGCACCTGGGTTGTGGCAACCCCCGGTACCAGCACAGTCTGGGCATGAAGAGACCAAGAGCAGCCCTGAGAGAAAGACTTGGGAGTGCTGGAGGGTGAGAGGCTGGACATGACCCAGCCGTGAGCACTCCCAGTCCAGAGAGCCCAATGTATCCTGGGCTGCATTCAAAGCCCTGTGGGCAGCAGGGCCAGGCAGGGGATTCTGCCCCTCTGCTCTGCTCTGGTCAGACCCATCTGCAGGGCTGCATCCAGCCCTGGCATCCCACCACAGGAAGGACATGGACCTGTTTGAGTGAGTTCAGAGGAGGGCAACCAAGATGTTTAGAGGGATGGAGCATGTGTACTGTGAGATAAGGTTGAGAGAATTTGGACTGTTCAGCCTGAAGAAGAGAAGCCTTCAGGGTGACCTAATTTTGGCCTTCAGGTACCTGAAGGAGCCTACAGAAAGCATGAAGAGAGACTATTTACAAGAGCCTGGAGTGACAGGACAAGAGGAAATGGATTCAAACAGAAAGAGAGCAACTTTATATTAGATATTGGGAAGAAATTCTATATTGTGAGAATGGTGAGGCACCTGAACAGTTGCCCAGAGCACTTGTGGATACCCCACCCCTGGAAATGTTAAAGGCCAGGTTGGATGGGGCTTGGAGCAACCTGGTCTATTGGAAGGTGTCTCTGCCCACAGCAGGGGGACTAGAATGATCATTTAGGTCCCTTCTAACCCAAGTCAATCTGTCATTCTATGAAATGCTCAAAAGGAATGTTGAAAACTTAGTCTGTCCAAGGTAGAATTTCACCTTATTCATTCACAGAATAGGGTTGATATTATTGTCCTTCCTTCAAAAAACCAGCCTTCAGAGAACATGCAGACATATCTCTCAGGCACTGTTCTTTGAGAAAAACAATTATTTCCTCTGGGCATCACACTTATTTGTTGTATTTGTCGGCAGTGAAGGGCAAGGACAAAGGAAAGGCTGGATTTCTCATCATCAGTCCTAGTCATAACTCAAATTAGTGTTTAAGAAGTGCTTTTCCAGTCCAATCCAGACCAAACATCCAGGTAGGGGGGCTCCCTGGGGTACGGGTGCTGCCACACCAATGTATAGGCTAAACAAAAATTGAAAAAAATGCAGTATTGTAAAAGGATTTTTACAGCAGCATGAGGAGATCTTGTATATCTTGCCAGACCAATAAAACAATATTTATTTTATCTAAACAATAGAATTTTATGGTAGGATATCTGCATAGTTGTACTGTGCTTTGAATCATATTGATTTTCAGTTATTTATAGGGAGAATACATTATTATCAAGACAGAAAACTTGGGGCCATTTGGAACCCCTAGGGTTAGGCAACACCTCAAGCATTTGTGGTATTTGAAATTTTAGACTCAGGTGCTTATATCCACTTGTAGTTCTAATGTTTTATCTATATGAATCCTGCCACCATGACCCCAGATCTTGGCAGAGACATATTGACCCTATTTCAGTTGGGTAAAACATTGGGAATCAACGAATTCATGGTGTTTGTCAGGAATGTGGAGAAGGGCATCTGTACCAGCAAAATAAATATAGCAGAAATAGCTAAAATAAACAATTGAGGCAGGCTGTTAGGGATGCTACACCTAAAGGGCTTCAGATTTGGATTCTCCAGTTTTCAGCAACAGGTGTATTTCTTTTCCAGCCTTGCTCAAAAGAGTCTCCACTGGAGATGTGGAGACTATAGGTGACTTGTTAGGGCTGGGTCAATGGAAATTAAATCATCTGTAGTCAACAAGAAGCTCAGGCTTAAAATCTTCCCTGAATTAATATTTCTTTTAGAGGTAATACCAATCCCTGGTGTGCCTATCATTAATTTGAGAGGTGTAACTAATCCCACTCATTCCAAAATGTGTATTTTTGAAGTTTTTGTAATTCTGCTAGCTTCTGTGGGACTACACACCTGCTTAAGATGAAACACATGCTTCTGTGCTTTGCTGAATTTGAGCTTTGGATTTAGTAAAAGCTTAAAGACTGACAATAATAATAACAATAAAACCGCTATAATTAAGACAGTGACACTAAGATGGTTACCGCTGTGGCTACACTGAGCCATATATACGGTAACATACAGCACAGTAACAGTAATTACACACTTCGCTAGTTTTTATTGTAATGTATACTATAGTGCAACTTAATTTCCATCCTGTGCATATTAACCCAAGATACATTTAGAGTGTTTACTACCTGGGTCGTTTGAACAGGAATGAGGATTATGTGTTTAATGTGCATGTAGAATAAAAATAACATTTGCATTACTTATACGGAACCAGGAGTTATAACGAAACCTTGTACCTCCTAACCACAGGACTTTTGAATATTAACTTATTAAAACAGCCTGCTTTGAGACTGTATTCAAGCAAAGTTTTCACTTTACAACCTTACAGCCTTGAGTTCCTAAAATATTGCTTTTGTTGTCAGACCCCCTTCAGGCAAGAGCTCATTATGTTCAAAGTCTAATCAATGTATATAATTGGAAGGCAAACAATGCTGAGCTACAGCATTGTCAAATTAAACCCAATTTCAAATACTGTAACTAGTTAAGTACTTGAATGCTTCAGCAATTTATGTTATGTGGAGTATCCAAGCAACTTGGCTGCATTTAAAAGAACATCATTGCTGCAACCCACTTTTCCATCTGTGGGGTTTATAACTCAGCTGTCTTAATGTGCTTTGGGCTGAGCAAAGGTGGTATTCAAGCTCTTGAGCCAGATGCTGTAGTTCTCCCTCCCTTAAGCCCTGCAAAATTAAAAAGCTGTGGGTTGGGTTGCTTTTGAGGAGTTTTTCCTTATAGAATAGGAATGGATCATTTTGGCCAATTTGGGATGTTTCATTCATACCCATCAAATACAAAAGTGCATTCATTTTTCACACTAAGCTTGTGCAGCTCAGCAGTCCTGCTTAGTAGCTGGTGAAAAAATTAGGATGGTAAGGCATATAAATCAAGGTCTTTGCTGATACCAGTGGTGGTAGCTGAGTTCTCAGCTCAGTTTTACTCCCTGTCAGCTTCAAAAGAAGACATTTATACGTCTTATTTCTTCAGTCTTCTCTGCATCTGCTTTCCCAAAATGTTAATTTTTTTATTTTAGAAGAATCTGTGGGTTTGTGCCAGGTATTTATGTCTTTGACTTTGTTCTCAAACCTCTTCTCATTTGTCTGTATTGATTAGAAACCATGAATCAGACCTTCCCAATTAGGACCATGGTATTTTCGAGTGTGCAGATGTGATGACTAAAATATTTTTTTCTGGGATTAATGGTCAATTACGTTCTCTCCCCTCAGTCATCTGGGACCCTGACAGTCCTGATGAAATTGACAAATAATTTACTTTTAAATTTTTGTCACAGATAGAATTTGAGGTCAAAAGTAACCACTTGATCTTCTAGTATTTTTTCCAGCTCTATAGATTCTAGCCACACATATTTTAATTTTCATGAACACCACTTAAAAGGGCAGATATCTCTCTCTCTCTCTCTCTCTCTCTCTTTACTTCTTTTCAGACTATTTCAATCTGGGAGCTGTTAAGAGTCACATTGTCATGGACTTTTATTTATTTACTTACTTTTGAACACCTTCTGATTGATTCATTATAACTAATGGAGTATTTCCTATACACACATTTACATGCAGTTAATGTGTATCATGCCATCTGGAACTAATGATCTTGTAGAGACAACTTACTAGATAATAAATCTAAACTTCCAGCTATAGATACACAGGCTTAGAAACATTGGTTATGGGGTTTTTTTGCTTTTCAACAACAACAAATTTTTAAACCATTTGCCAATTTTCCCATCTCTTTCAAATTCACATAAGGGTTCAGTTTTGCCAAATTTATCCCTGCAAAGAAGATCTAACTATAGCAGTAACATCACTGACATCATTGGACTTATGGGATAAAGAGAAAATTCTTCACTTGATTTGTGATTCCGCATTTGAATCCATACAATTATTTAGGTTTATGTAAGAAACAGGCAGTCCTCACTTTGACACAAAACAATGTATATCCATTTAGATACATTTCATCTTAAACATGAGAAGAACTAATGCAATTATGCCTAATCATGTTCTTGAAGGGTATTAGTAGATTATGTATTCATGTATATCTGTTAAAATTTGCATGCAAAATTTTGATTTGGGACTTATGCTACTAAATAAAATGGTAATTTCCCTCTTGTTTTCTCTTCCTTTTCTTCCTTTGCCCCATAGAGCTGATAACAACCTGGATGCATTTATTCCAAGATTTTTAAAGAAATGCCTGGTTTAAATCTGATTTGTCCTTCATACAACATCTTTTTTTTTTTTTTTTTTTTTTTTTTTTTTTTTTTTTTTTTTTTNTTTTTTTTGTATTGAAATACATCTTTCTGTGTGTAGTGAGGCTTTCAGGACCCAAAAGGGCATCTTTGTAGGCTGGTGCCTGGTGCCATGAAGTCATTCATGTTCAAGGAGTCTTTAACGTGGTGCAACACCACAGTAGGTAAACACATGTGTTCTGCTGAATTTGAGATAATAACACCAACAGTTTTCAAAAGATTTTTTCCTGTTTTTTTTTGTTAACATGGTACAGAAAAATAATGTTCAGACTGAAGATAGATGACTATGTTTCTGACTTTGTCCTGGCTTAACATTAAACTATCTGTACTGAAGTGAGTCTGTTTGGGAGTGACATGAGTGTCAACAAAAAAGATGTGTGGGAAGTGGAAAAGTTGTGAAGGAATGGAAAAAGAAAAATTCAGGTTTGAGATGAATGTGTTTAATGTTTTCTGAGGGTGGGGCTGGCCAGCCCTGCCCCTAATCACTGGGGACATTAAAGCAAACCTATATCACACAAGTCAAATATGTTTCAGGGAAGGGGGAGGCCTTTCCTGGTATGGCTGGAAAATGCTGGATGTGAATCTCCAGTCACAGAATTATCTGCTCATATGAAACATGTACATAAGGCCCAATAGTCCTAATGCAGGTTGTGGTACAGTGGTAACAGACTTATATTGACAGCAAATTTGGTTGTCAATTTTCCAGAATTTAGAGATGAAGTTAACAGGTATGTCTGAAGTTTCAACCACACCTCTGTCTTTTTCTTCTCTCTCCTGTATCTGACACCTTATTCATTCTCAGTATGTCTTATTTTCTCTGTGAAGACCAATTCTGTAGCCTTTCTTCAGGCTCTCTTGCATTCTAGCCTGGTTATTCCTGTGGAATTAACTAATCATATTTCCCTTTTGCTAAGGGTAAGGGCTTGTTCTCTGAGACTGCAATCTTGTAATTAAGGAAAGCTTACAATGCCAGTGTCAATCACACTGCTCTGAAAGCGGATAGCAGTGACCTCAGCTATGTTCCATTATACAGCACCTTTCAGACTACGATCAGGAAAGTAATGCTTTAGGGACATGGATCTGACTCAGCCTGTAACTAAGTGTTTAAATGGTGCTCACTTCTGCTCCTGGCCCATTCTTTTCTGTGCTTTACAAGATAATATCCACATATGAAGAATGTATGAAAGACTAAATTTTTATATTCTTTTATATGCTCAAAAGATGCTGTGCTAAAAATGCCCCTGTAGGACCTGAATGGAAAGGAATTATAGAATGGTTTGGGCTGGAAAGGATCTTTAAAGGTCATCTAGTCCAAACCCCTTGCAAGAAGCAGGAACATCTTCAAGCAGATCAGACTGCCCAGAGCCCCATCCAGCCTGACCTTCAATATTTCCAGGGAAGAGGCATCCACCACAGCTCTGAGCAAGCTGTTCCACCAAAATAACAAAAAAAATCATCTTCCTTATATCTAATTTTATATCTACTTTTAATCTATCCCATTTCAGTTTAAAAGCATTAGCTCTTTTCCTATTGCATCAGGCTCTACTAAAATTTTGTCCCCATCTTTCTTATAAGCCCCTCTTAAGTACTGAAGGGTTGCAACAAGGTCTCACCAGATCCTTCTCTTCTCCAGCCCCAGTTCTCTCAGCCTGTCTCCATAGGAGAAGTGCTCCAGCCCTGTCACCATTGTCATGACCTTGCTCTGGGTATCTCTAGCAGGTCCACATTATTCTCATGATGGGCATGGCAGAGCTGGATGCACTAATCCAGGTGGGGGTCTCATGAATGCAGAGAAGGGGAAAATCACATTCCTTGACCCTTGACCTGCTGGCCACACACCTTTTGATGCAGCCCAGGACATGTTTAGCTTTCTGGAGTGTGAGTGCACATTGCCAGGTCCTTTCCAGCTTTTCCTCCACCAGGACACCCAAGTCCTCTGTAGGGCTGCTCTCAATCTGTTAATCTCCACAGTGCAACAAATTAAAAAATCATGTTATATGTTACAATATTTGTTACAATTATAGTCTTCAGCCCTGTGATATAGATGAATAGGATTAAAATAGTAATTCCACAGAGTCTTCTAGAAAAACTAAAACAAAAATCGAAACCAAGCAATATCAGGAAGTATTTTAACCTGCCATTTCCCTTCCTCCCATTTTAGATAAAAAGAAGTGAAAGAAGACATAATTTTCTTGTTCTGTCTTTCAATACAACAGGTACTTCTCACACACCTCAAGAGAACGTTATCCTCAGAAATGTTCATTTTGACTCCCAAATGATAAAAGTCATGGTTAAAGAAATACTATGTATTAATGCATCCTTTCCACTACTATACTTTTAGCACACATATACAGTGTGATTTGAGCATGGTGTAAAGAACACTAGGTGGATGCCAAGTTGGTAAATCTGCATAAAAGGGTGGGAATTTGTTAGGTTGGGAGTGAGGACCATCGAGATGCATTAGTGGGGTGCTTATGTGAAGTCTTATTCTGTGTTTTTGTGTTCTGTTTCTGGGCTGTCTGCTGTGAGACAGACTCCAGCTGCAACGTTGATGTGATATGGGGTCTCCCTGAGAACCTTAAATCCTTTCTCCATAACATACACTAAGTGTGAACACTTTTTTTTTCTGAATTGTATTAATTTCTTACCAGCCATGTTTATTGTGTAATTTGACCTATCACTTCAGTCTCTCCAAACACAATATAAGTGTAATTGGAGACATGATTTTCTAAAGAAAGAGACATGAAATTAGTTTCCTTCTTTGAAAATCATATAAAGATAGGATCCAAATGCCTAACATAGGCAGCTAACCTAGACAGACTGGATTTCCTTTTAGAGGCCTTCTTATCTTCCCCATTAACTATACTGGAAGCCAGAGTCTTTTTTAGTAATAAAAGGTCTATTTTTCTCCTGTTAGCCATAGAGAATACAATCCATGGACCTTTGAACTTTTCTATTTGAGTATAAAATACTATTTGGGTCACAAGTTAGATTTTTGACCATATGGTAAACATGATGTCCACATTTCCTCTTAGTATATGCAGCGTCTTTACATTTTCAGATGATTAGTATTGCTTCTAGGTTAAATTAAAAAAATATGTGTTAATGTTTTTGAAATCATTGCATTACAAACAATCCAGGTGACTATTTGGCAGGAGTAGAAATTTCAATATTATGGCATAAAATATCAACACAAAAAATCAAAGTCTAGATGAAATAATTCTATATTTCACACTGCTTGAAGAAATATGCTAAATGTTTTTGGTAAATATCAACTAATTATGTAACAACAACCATTATATTTATGATATTTTTTAATGTTAAAGTAAGAATGACTTAAGCTAGGTGGAGCAGAGGATTAACATTTAAAATTACCTCAATCTACTGGAAATTTGGTTCAAAATCGACAAAATGTGATTCAACAAAATTACCTTGTGAAAGTGCAATACCTTGTGAAGTCAATTACATACACAGAAAGTAAAGAGTAGCCAGGTAGGCAACACCACTGCAAAAAGCAGTGGAGATAAAAAGGATGGAAAACTGAACACAACACCAACAAGGTGTTGATAGAAGGTCAAATCACCTTTGGCAATATAGGAAAAGTACTGCTGAAGAAAGACAACCAGGTAATTACTGCTCACTATCCTGTGCAAGGGGAGGAAGCATCTGGGGTACTATGCCCATTTCAAGAAGATGAAGATAAATTGGAGAGGATCCAAAGGAGGCATACAAGGATGATTAGAGGCTGGAAAACATCACCTCAGAGGAAATGTTCTAAATAATTAGATTTGCTTATTCTAGAAGAGAGACAATGGGGTTAAGAGAAAGGGAGGAAGTCAGCAAGCGGGGCATGTGGGAGTGTGATAAAATATGCAAAAGGTTGCAGTGATCTGTTGCTCCTCAAGTCTACTGGGTTTGTGCTACAAAAACTAATTTCCTTAGTTCTTGAGGGAGTGAGACAAAAAAAAGAGTATTTTTGCTAGATACTAGGAACTTATTTTTATTAATTTTATTATTTTTGTAGAAATTGCTAATTTAATATTTCATCATTCCCTTCCCTTCCCTGTCCTGTCCTTTTCTCTTATTTTCTCTTTTTTCTCTCTTGCCCAGTCACTGCAGAACAACAGCAAATAGTTGTTCCTTCAGTAAAGAGAAAAACCTTTTTTTTTTTTTTAGAGAAGTTCCATTTGCCCTTTCCCACTCTGAAAATGTTCTGAAAGTTCCAAAAACTTGAAGAGTATAGAGGTGACCTGCATGAGGTATTGATGCCATACTGAAATACAGAACCACAGCAGGTGTGAGGTTGGAAGGGATCTCTGGGAGTCATGAGGTCCAGCATCTCTGCTCAGGAAGGGTCACCCAGAGACCATGTCCATGTGGCTTTTGGATACCTCCAAGGACCACAAGCTCTACAAGCTCTTTGGGCAACCTGTGCTACTTCATCACCCTCACAGGAAGGACAAGAATGTTTCCTGCTGTTCAGAGGGAACCTTGCATGGTTAAATTTGTGCTCATTGTCCTCCTGCCAACGGGCACCACTGAAAAGAGTTCACTGCCTCTTACCAACTTCCTTTCAGGAATTTACATGCTTTGATAGGATCCCTTTAAGCTTTCTTTTTTGTAGATTCAATAATCCCATCTCTCTTAGTCTGTCATCATAGAGGAGACAGTCTAATTCCCAGCCATTACACCAGTTTTCAATCCACATGAAACAGAAAATGGAGCAAAACAGAGTAGATATATATAACATATAT
>VZTR01007921.1:24254-39583 GCA_013400775.1 Chaetops frenatus | reverse complement strand
CTTGATTTCATTACCATGCAATGAAAGAACACTGGGCCAGGGAAGGAAGGGGAGTGGGAAACACCCACTGCATTTTATTCTTCCTATAGCCAGTGAAGATCTAGTCAATGGAGTCTATGGAGATTGAGCTGTGATTCATCTGGTCAAAAATCATTGGCTGTTTTTAGAGGAAATGTGTTCCAGGTTCGATGGATTGACTGGCTCTGGGCTGATGTAAGATGAGAGTGATGTGTTCAGACAGAGGAACTTATATTGTAGATGACTCAGTCAGTCAATTGAACTTTGAGACCTCCTAGACTGGCAAACTGAAAAGGAGTGCGTGCCTAACATAAGTGAGATAACTTGGTAGCATGACTATGTAAAGATGTTAAAAAAATAGAGAATGCAATTTTGCTCAAGAGAACAAAAAGTATAATTGCACAGATGTCTGTCTTCTCTCCCAGACAGCCAGAGCTCTGACAGTAAGAATAAAATCTAGTTATTCTTAACACTCTGAAAGCACAGATTTTTAGCTCGTACTTGGTACTATGATATGAGGTAATTTGGGTTTCAATAGTTAGGACACTTCGAGTGGAAGCAAGGAGGGGTAATAATAACAGAAATCAAGACCACTTGAGCAAAGAAGGGAACTTTGGCTTTATTATGTCTGTAGCTTTGGGAGAATAATGTTAGTGTTGATGGAAAGTACTTACTATGTTGGAAACAGGGGCCTGGTGATTGTTTCCCTTCCTGACATTCAGGGATACAAAGACTAAGTGGCAGCTGTCTGAAAAAATGTGTGAAATTCCACTGTTAAGGATTTTTCTCCCAGCAGACAGATGGATTTGACTACACTGCTTGGCAGTGCCTTACTTTATATATGGTTGATCAGACTGAATGGAGACATTGAATGCAGCATTTGTTTTTCATCCTCTGCAACACCCCAGAGCACCACGTTCAAGTCTATAGAGCAATCCACTCCCTAAGGCCCTCCTCTCTTGGAAACATATCCAAAATGAAAATTTCACCTATGTATGGGTAGGTAGATGTAGTTAATACTACCTATTTTATGCCAATTATAGTTAAATCAAAGTAGAATTTTTTTCCAGCTAACAGTAGGCATTTTTTTGGGAAACAAAAGTGAACTAATGTTAGCTTTGATTATGGGGGATCTAGTGTAAAAAAAGGAGTGTCCAAACACAAAATGATGAATTTTTTTAAGCTGGATTTAAAATTAATGAGTCAAAATTATCTGAATAGTGTGTAATATGGGGAGTATTAGATTTGTGGTTGTTCATTTGCAAAGGAAAATTAAAGCTGTGTTGCAAATTTTATTTTTTCTTAATAAAAAGAATAATACTATTCAGCAGTTTTGGTCTTTAAAAATACACTGCAACAGAGATGAAAATATCATCTCTTTGTGGGTATTTTGTGGATATCCAGATTAAGAGCTTTTGCTTAGAACAGTCACCAAACTAGAGCTGCAAACCAGGGAAAGGTCTATTCTATTTGCCTGACAATATGATAATATGTCTAAGTCTAGATGGCCTTATCATCACAAGGGACCATATTTGGCCTCCAGGTCCCTCTGTGTAGCTAGTGAATCACACATTAATTAACATAATTTGTACAAGAATAAAATTTAGCCCCTGGTTTTAGCAATAAAATAGAAGTTGAAAACAGGATAATGATATATTGAAGTAATACATGGATGAAATTTTCTGTCTTCTCCATAATAAAGGTCTTTTAAACTGCTATTGATCTCCCATAATTTTCTCTTGAAGATAGCATTCCAAATTCCTGCTGATCCCAGTTCTTTGTTTTAGTTTTTTGTCCTTTCGAGTCACTGCTGATTTTCTGAACTGAGAACTTTTCACTCTATAGTTTCTTTCTAACCTCACAACAGCTTTCAACACTGTATTTGTACACAAATCTGTTATTTGGAGTTCTTATCATGTTGGATGCAGGTGTCATGCCCCCAGTAGTTTTGTGTTTTAATCTATTTATCATGTGGGGATGCTCAATGAAACAGGAGCTCCTTGTTGACCCCAGGAGCATTGCATTGGTTGCACTCATATAAAGGTATGAAATACCTGCTGTATTCAGTTAAAAACCCCTGAATGTAACTTTCTGTGAGAATATAGTCCTAGTGGGTATTGATTCTGTTGTGCAGCACTCAAAATATTTTCAATATTATGCACAAGCATAACCTCCCACAACTGCCTTCATTGCCCTTAGATAAGTCTGTAAAGGGACCATTAAAAATCCATTAAGCTTGTTAGTTTGCAGAGCTTTTGGGGAATCTTCCTCTAAGTTTTGCTATTTTAACGTTTACAGGCTTCTATTAAACATAGCAATCTTTGAGCTATGAGGGTTTACTGGAATGGCCCATTAAGTGAGAGTTTTCTAGGAGGGATTATGTCTGGGAGAAGGAGAGGAAATCAGAGTTGTAATTATACAAATGGATTTTACTTTCTGCATTTTGTTTTTAAAGTAAAAGTGATTTCTGTTATCTCAAAAAGCCCAAAAGCAAAACCCTAAAGAGTAAATGGATGGTGTCATGATTAAAGTATTTATAAAGGATTCAGGAAACTAGTTTCAAGTACTTGACTTTAGATATCAGAGAAAAAAAATCACTTAAGAACTGGTCTGGAAGTGCTGAATATCTAAAAAGTTATGTCTATTTAAACCAGAGCTGTAGCTGTCAGGATCTCTTAGAATCAGACATTTTTCACTTCTGTAGTACAGAGTTAATAATACTTCCTTTTATCCTCCTGTCTATTTGGGTATTAATCTTTTTAGGGTAAGGTCAGTCTCATTTATGACCTCTAATTTCTCATATGGTTCTAAAAAATTATTAATAAGGAAAAATATGCCTCTCTGGAAGATCTTTTCACTTGCTTAATTGGTATTCACATAGGAGGCTGTCCTAAAGTATCACTGGATTCTCATTTCAACAGCGTATGCAGCTGTGCTCGTTCTCTCTGACCAGTAAGTCTTGCATTTTTGCATGAGCTCTTTCACTGGAATCACTGCCCTTGCACTGTGAAAGGAGATTCATAAAGACTCATTGCAAGCTATTGTGAGGATAGATTGGTTCCCCCTATGAGGTCTAGCCTTTGAATTGTTTGTTATTTCTGGGAAGGCATCAAGATCTTGAAATACTATTGAGCTGCTTATGGAAATACATGGTACTTGAAAGGAAAAGTAAGGTTTCACACACTTTTTGGTTGGAAAGTGATATCTGTCTCTGACTTTAGTATGCCTAAAAATCTGGATGATATTTTCCAACTTTTAAAAGAAACACAATTATTTATATTTGGTGTTTTCAGATAATTGAATACTTCTGGCTTTTGTAAAATGAATTTGAATTTTGGTGTGAATACAGTCTTGGGGTCACAAAGATGCCTTTTACTCACTTCATATCTCTGATCCATTCAGGTTTGGCTCAATTGTTAGCTGCCAAAAATCACTATTCTCCATCTGTGCTTTCCTCACTAGAGTTTGCTAGAGGCTGTCTGCAAAAATCCGTCAACATCCTATCAGTCCTGCCCCTGCACCAAGATAGCATCTTGTTTAAGTATGCCACAAGGATGAAGCTCCAGATGGAATCATGAAAAACTGGTTCCTTTCCAGCTGCTCTTTCCTCATTTAAACAATACTGTGGGTTCATACGGAAGGGAGATTGGGCTGATAATGACAAGAGCATAAGTTCAAGTTCTGTTTTTTTTCATTAAGTTCCTTCAGTTTAACTGTGTGCCTTTCTCACTTCTTATTATGCCTGTTCTAAAAGCTACACAATCTGGAAATTGATCTCTAATGTGGAGCAGCCAGGATGAAGCAATGCTGTTCTGTCAAAAGGATTCACCAAGCCTTAACATATTTCTAGAGCTCTTTACTGTGTTGTCTATGTGGTGAGACAGCTTGTGCATATATAACCTCAAGTGCAAATTTCAAACCTTCAGGTTTGATCATCTTATTAAAGGGTATTTTTTTCCTAAGGCACAAAAGACAGGCAGTGATTTATTATCTTTTCACATGCAATTGCTTGTAGGCAATTCAGAGGCCTGAAGAACACTTAAGGGAGCACAGATTTGTGCATGCAACTTTAATTTTCACATGTACTGGCTGTTGAATGCTTGATGTTGAAAATGTGGTGGCACTGATTGGAAGCCTAACCTAAAATGCAGTATATTCCAAGTTTGCCTATGCCTGCCACTGATTTTAAATAATATACCCCTGAATGGTTTCCTCTCAAGGCAAGTGTGCATAGGTTGTCAACTGACAATAATTTTCTAGTAGCACAGCCAACCATCAGACCTGGTTTGTTTAGCTGTGGTGAAGCTGAATAACCTTGAGGAGGGAAGGAGTGGAAGAAAATGTTCAAAAGAATGCACACAGTGACTCAAGAGTCAGCTTCATCCTTCTGCCTTTGCACTTCTGTGAGTATAATTCCTGTTTGCATGTGAACTTGGGTCTTGTTTTATACTTTATTCAGTAAAAAAAGAGGAAGCTACATTTTTTTGTGGGAATTGTTACATTTCCCATAGCATTCTGTGTGCACTACACTGTGCTGGGAGCCCGATGGATCTCAGGAACTGCAGGAATGGGAGCTGACAGTGATGGATAGTGGTAAAAGTAAGAAGCTCAGGACTGATCAGAAGAGGGTGCTGTGATTCTGGGATGGTCTTGCATCATCCGTGCCAGAACACAGACAATGCCTCTGTGAGATTCTGGAGAATGCTGCAGTTCAGCACAGATGCAATATTAAGGACTTGGCTATCGATGGTAGTAATTAAGAGACAATAGCACTTTTCTCAGTGAGACAAAGATTTCCTGAATAAACCTACATTTGGCCACTTCTATGGATAGAAGCTCCCCTACCAAATCAAATTATGGAATTCCTCCCTTTCCTACCCTGCAGCAAACTATTTTGCATTGCTGCTCTACACTACTGAACAGCTGTTCTTGTTCATCCTACAGGCAATTCCATGTGAAAAGATAATAAATCACTGCTTTCCTAATCTTGAAAACACGTATGCGTGTTTCAGCTGTAGAAACCATGCTGGGTGAATCCATGCTGCTAAATAAAAGACCACGAGGGAGCAAAGACAGTCTTTTCCCCTTGGAGATTTATATCACTTGTTCTAACTCTCACCAAGAAACAAAGATATCTTTGACTGCAGACTCCAGAGACTGCTCCTCCAAGGCAATGAGGATGAAACTGCATCGTTTGGTGCTCTCTGCCCAACATCTTTCTTCAGTGTCCCCACAGCCTTGGCACCTTCAAATAGCCACTGTCATGCAATTTCCTAGAGGTTATCTTTACTTCTGTGCAATAAAGGTATTATGCTGCTGGGCTGAAACAGCCGTTGTGTTATTTCTGACATTCTGTACTGAAATCACATAAAATCATAATTATGTGTTAAGGCTCTACAGGCACCACTGGGGCCCAGCACTGGCCCAGGGACAAGGACTGTGTAGTTTAGACACTGCCAGTCTGCTCGATAGGAAGGCAGTGAGTCAGTTTAGCACTGCCCTGTGACAGTGTAGCTGCACCTACCCATCAGCTACTCCTATAACAGCAAGCAAAAGAACCCAATGATCACTCTGACTGAAACACTAAAGCATAACTCACATCCATATGGATAATTACTGACATCCAACAATTGTTCAACAATTTTAGGAAGCCAAGACTGTGTTAGAGTCCCCTTATAACAGAACTGACAACCTGACTGTATGGATAATTGTGGGGTAATCCCTGGAACTGGGTACTTTTGTGATTTTGTAGTACAGATGTAAGAACAGGAGTCAATGTGTGTCAAGAAAGGGACTGTTCATATACATAGAATTATGTCAGCAATGGATTTTTCAATTCTGGGAGTAATATATTTGAGAAAAATTAAGGCTGAGATTTGCTACAGGGAAAAAAAAAAGGGATTCAGTGTAATTCATACACCTATAATCTTTAATCAATAAAATATGCAAGGCAATATTTTCTGGCTCTGAAGCTTAGTGACACAGCCCGTATTGAACTGCAAAATAAAATACCCTTATGCTCCCAAACACTGCTGGAATAGTCCCACCTGTGCCAGACTTGGATCTTGGTCCAATGTTGAATGTGAGTCTGCTTGTTCATCCTGTGCAAAGCTGGGTCAGGGTGGAATAATTGTTTAGCAGGGTGAACAGTCAGGTTCTGTTGCATGGGTCAGGTGCCTTAGCCCTGGCCCCATTTATTTTGCTAGTATAGGTATAATTTTACAAAGATAATGATCTCAGCATGGGTCAGATTAAAAAAAATAAAAATCTTAAGAAATGTTAACACAAACTTTATTTTTTATGTCAATGTTGTTATGTATATTTGAAGAGAAATAAAAAGAAAATACATTAATGTGAGTGTATTTTTCACTGGTATAATGTGTGAACTCACTGCTCGTCTACTTTCCTGTAGCATAATCAGCAGAGGCTGGCACCTCAGGTATTTCAGAATAAACAGTAGAAAGCTTTCCAGTAAAATGTTACCAGATCTTGAATGGGGTGAGTTTGTCTGAAGCTTGGTCTTTCAAGTATTTTTTCAGTTCTGAATGTGTTGTGCTGTTTTTGTTGATTCACTTCTCATTGACTGATCCAATATTTGCTATTATACTGCTACTTCTGTTATTTGCACATATTTATAATTTCTGTTTAAATTCTTCTAGGCTCTTAGCCTCCTTTGGCAACCAGTTGTGCTTAATCCAGATCAAGACCTGGTTAGTTTGCTTTGTGGTTTTTTTTTTTCCTAATGCAAAGCATGGTGACCTGATCAAATTTTCCTCAGAAAACTTCCACAGGAACATGTGGAAAAGTTCACATGAACTAACTAGAAGTTCAGTTTCAAATTATATGAAGTACCTACATGAACAACTGAAAGTCAGCTCTGAGTCACTTTATCTTATGTCTTTTTCTGACTTCCCCTCATGTAAAAAAAATCTCTATATTAAAGTTTCTCTATGCAACACTCCGCTTAATTCCCCATGATTAGTGCTTGTGATTTGCTGCCTGTGACTGGATTTGAAGGTGAAAAAGCTTTAATTAGTTAATGTCTACTGATTGATTCTGTAAGGGGATCCATGCTGGAATACTGGTGTCAAAAGGCTTAGGCTTGAATTTGCTTCACAGTTACTTCCTGAGGATGGACAAACCTTCACCACCACCTGGCAAAGTTTTGGCACAATTCTAAAAGTTATTACTTGGCACAGTATAGAACAGCAGCCAAGCCAGAGGATGCAAAGATGTCTCCAGACAGTGAGGCCACAAATCATCATCTAACCTCTTCTAGATGGAATATTTACCCTACCATTTTAATTTGGATTAGGAGAGCTGGTTCTCACAAAGGAAATCTGAAATGAGATTACTCTTGGGTTAAATGAAACAGAAGAATATTTGTCCACAAGCAAACTACAGTGAGGCCAAATCAACTCCCTGAAAAGCCCAACCCATATGGTGTGGACAGAGGTCCTCAGCCCCAGCTGCCTCATTTGACAAACCCATTCCTGTTTATATTGTAGGCAATAGCTAGTAATGGAGTGATTAATGCTGATTGGAAAATAAAAGGAAAATAAAAGGGGAAGGAAAAGGTTTTACTTGGGAATGTCATGAAAAAACCCACAGAGAGTTAAATTTAATAGCAGTTATTTTAGGTACCAAGTATTAGTAACTTGTCTGACAGGCATCTTCCAAACATCCCTGCTTTCTTGAAAACTGATATATGTGGCTACTGGTTTGTTTTACTGAAGAAACCAGACTATGAAGCTTCATGTCACTGAGGCAGCCAAGCAGGGAGATTGCCTCTAATCCAGAAATCCCAGGGCTTTCAGAAAGTGCAGCCCAGGTTCAGTCTCTCAGAGTGGATTGCCTTTGTATTAAGAACCCTTGGACTGTTCTGTAGCTGAGAATTTTTGGGATTTGTTCTGAATCCAAACCAAACTAAGTTTTGAATATCAAAAGCTGATAATATAATTAAATCCTCTGTGAAGCAGAACTGCCTTTGCCCTAGTAATTCTGATTTAAAAAGTGTGAATAGGAATAATGATTTTAATTCAGGTCAGAGGCAGTTGTATCAGTTGGGCTGTGCAAAGAATAATACCCCATCTACAGCAAGATTTGCTTGCGTTTCAGTTTCACAAGCATGATATTCACATATTATATTTGAAAGATTCCCACTCCTCCAAAAGAGTATAAAAATATCTGATAGTCAATTTAAGCTATTCTTTTCACATCTCCTCACAAACATGAGCTCTGCAAAGCCTTTTGTCTCAGCTGGAAGATGCTCCTGTTTGTTCTACCTCACGTCGAAGCTGATTGCCTCTCCAAAGTGTCTGATCTCTGTAGATTAGAAAAAAGAATAGATTTGAAAGATGCTTACAATTCATTTAATTTCAATTCCCTTACTTTCTTTCATCCAATATTCTTGATAAACAAATAAATTAGGTAATCATTTCAGTGACTGTATCATTTTCATTTTCTATTCAGTATGCACAAAAGCCAAAGCTATTTTATTTCAACACCACTTTGGGTTTCTTATTTTTCTTGGTGACAAACTGTAAAGTGAGAAGATCTGCTCATGTCCTTTTTATGATCTGCATCTATTCCAGGAAAGCCTGGCTGCTTTAAGGGATGCCATGATAGTATATAATTTTCTAAATAAACCTTAAAATATAATTATCTGATAAAATTAATTGCAGGCTTTGGAACACTCCGCTTTAGGGCCACAACAGTTTTCTGTTCTTTTCTGTACATTTTCTGTCAGTGAAATATAGGATTTGATTCGACCGTGCTCAATCAAATGTTGGATTTTGACCAACACAGAATTCTGGGAGAGCTTTAGGTTCCCCCTAACACCCATAATGGTTCAGAGTCCTTTCCAACAACTTTTGTGAGGCCAGAATAAACAACCCAAGATAAATCAGAAGGATGACTCTAATGCTGTGTTACGATATTGATGCTGTCTGTGTCACAAAATGTTTCAGGCACTGAAATCATTAGCACAGGTCCATTATAAGAGGGATTTAAGCAAGTAGAAGGAAAGAAACAATACCTGCCTCAGAGAGCTGATAAATCTTCCTGTCTCCTTCCCACACATGCGCTCTGATGAGGATTAAAATATGTGTTTATTTGACTCTTAATGATAGTAATGATCAATGACTGTAAATAACAGGTGCATTGTTTGCCACACAATTTAGATTTCTAAAATGTGAATTTAATCTCCACTTTTATTCCAGAATTATCAATCAGAGAAAACACCCTAAAGCAATCCTTCTCCATTTTCTCTTATTTGGAATTTAGTTAGATTTAGCAACTTAAATCTATTCAGCTTTAAAAGAAGGAGAAAACAGAGGATTTGATTGTTCATGACATTTTGTTCAGAATCAATCATTGTCAGCTCAGGTTAGACTGATTTACTATGAGCCTGCCATAGAAAAGTTTTGCCACAAATGGCAAGGCTCTGAGCTGTTTCCACCGCTCTGAACATAACGATGGATTTATCATTGCAATCAAGATGGTAAAACAGCACGGTCCCCAGAGCCGTGCACCAGGCAAATTGATCACAACAGCCCTGCAGTTACATAAGGGCTTTGTTTATCTGGTCTCAGTCTGCACGAGTAGTAATCCAACTTGAGATAAGACACTCTGATCTTTACAGAAGTTTGGACAGGTTTTATCTCCTAAACCAACATGTAGTGGCATTTTCTCTGCTGAGGAGTAAAAGAACTACCAATTAAATACACACACACATATATATATATATATATTTAAATAGAAAGTAGTTCAACATAGGCAGAAATAATAAATACTACTATTATTAATATAATAATATAACAGTAACTTTTAAATCTGTAAGTGAATGAATTTGCTGTCATATTTTAGTGAGAAAATGAATAAAATGGGAAAATGAACATTTGTTCTAATGCATTGTCTTTTCATTACAGACATTTTTAATTTTGTGAAGAACTGGCAATACTAGGCTTTCAGATCCAAATAAATTACAGCTAAAGGGAAATAATAACCTCTCTACAACTTGCACACTGCACACTGGCAGACCAGGCTTTTGTCTAAGCAGGAAAATCAAGTCAGTTTGTAGCTTGCATTTCTGAACCCATGTTTAAAAGGGAAGAAAATATTATTACTTGTCTTTCTCTGATGGAAAGTGAGCTTTAGTGAGAGTAAGTGATGCTGTAGGGAAAGAGATGAACCTCCAGAGTCTGTTGATATCATCTGGGAAGGCTTTAGCCTGTGGCTCAACCCTGCAGACTACTGCTCATTTTACTGAAATTTATATATATGTACATCCCAAATAAGAACCTGAGAAAGGGATCTGTCCAGGGGGATGACAATGTTTTTTCCTAAGGACCAGATTATTTGGTGGGGGCCTGCAGGAATACCAAATCTTCCAGAGACTGTTTTTTTTTTTTCCAAATGGTGACAGACCCTTATAAGTTTTCTTCAGACAGGTGTCAGAGACCTGGAGAAACTCTCATTTCATCCTACATTCAGACAAGGAACACAACTGGATTTTTATTTTCACATTAAAGATGCCTGGGTGTCCTTTGACACTGGCCTGGGCACAAAATTTGAATGAAGTCAGAATTTAGAATATTTGTAAAATAATAAGGAATTTTGGGTCATTCTATAGATTTTAAAGGCAGAATTCAGCTACAGTCAGTCTTTGGAAAGAGTTTTGAAGGGCTGTGATATGCTACCAGACTGAAAATTCCTTAAATCACAAGTTCTCAGGAGCAGGAATCTATTTTCCTATTTATTTTACAGTACCCATATTGATAGGAGTGAATGAACACAGATTATTATCTCTATCTTAATTTAGAACTTAATTCAAATTGATTAAATAGTTTCCTATTTTGAAGCAAGAATATATTTTTATAATGTTTGATTGCATAACTGGCAAAAACATCTATTGCAAATTATTGATTCACTTTGGATACAAATATAATATAAGCAATAATTGATGGACAATAATGGTTATGAAATTGTTATTTGGATTTACAAATGCAGCAGGAGATCACCTAGACAAGGAAAAAGTTTAATTCAGAGACCTATTTTTTTCTTCAGGGCTTCCTTTTGAGCACCAAGAGAGAGATTATTCTCTTTTTTCACCTAAATATTCTCTTCAGAGCATTCTCACACAGACATTGGCAGCACAGTTTGACACAAAATGCATTAAAGCAAATGTAATGTCAACTTAGTCTTCAGGATGGGCAGATAGACATATAGTAGGAATATATAAAGTGGAAATAAAGTAGACTTGTTTTGCACTATTTTGATAAACTTTTTCTTGTTCAAAAGCAGTGGCTTAAAAAAAGAAAAATGAAAATGTAAAAAATCAATGTTTTTAACTCAAAATTCCCTTTATCAAGATAAAATAGAATATCACAAATCCATTTCTACATTAGCCTATTTTCACTTGGGAATTATTCTCTTCCTTTAGCAAAAATATGAAAATGTATGTTCAAACTTAAAATCTTGAAACTTTTCAGATAGCTAAATTGTACCGCTTGCCCAGGAACCCAGCAATGAAAATGTGCTCCTTTTTTGATGTACAGAAAATATAATAGATGAAGTCTTCCATAATTTTATTTATTGGACATGTATTTGTGGAATCAATCATATGAGGTCCTTAGAGCCCTAAAAGTTTGCCACAAATTATTTCAAAATTTGTATAGAATCATGGGAACATGGAATGGTTTGAGTTGGAAGGGACCTGGAAGATCATCCAGTTCCAAACCCCACCATGGGCAGGGGCAGCTTCCACTATCCCAGGTTGCTCCAAGCCCTGTCCAACCTGGCCTGGAACACTCCCAGGGATGAGGCACCCACAGCTTCTCTGGGCAGCCTGTGCCAGGGCCTCACCACCCTCACAGAACCTCAGTTTTTCTGTGACAGACTTGGCTGGCACAGAGAGACTAACTTTTCATATTAAGAAAGAAAAGGAAGAAAAAAGAAAAAGCAAACAAAAAAAGCATTCTGGATGACTGCTGAGTCCTTCACCTGCCACCAGACTTGACTCAGATAGTCAAGTCATTGTTTTTCCTACTCATACAAAATCAGGTGATATATGATATGTTGAATTAGGATGTAAGAATCTAAAAAAAAAAAACCAAAAAAAAAAACCAAAAAAACCACAACCAAAAAAAATATCTATCACATTCCTGAGATCCCTCATGTAAATCAGTTTCTTTCTCAAACCATTCTGCCAGTTGTTAATGTAGTGAAATTACTGATACAGATCCTCTTCTGGATCATTTGTCTCTTTGGTTTTGGCAAGATTTGTTTCAGGCATACGGGAGAACAAATTGGATTTCTGGTGTGGTCTGTGGTCACTAGGAGGTTGCTGTCCTAAAGTTTGCTGGAACTGTTAAATACTAATGATTTTACAGTCCCTTATCCCCAGACTGATGTCACAGATGAGCAGATCAAGTATATAACCATTATACCATATTTCTGCTAGTTTCTTTATCAAACACAGCTGTTACTTTGAAGCTTCTTTTGTCCCCTATTTCTCTTTTTTTTTCTTGTCTCTCCTTTTTTTGAGGTCAATAGGATGTAGCTCATCAGTGATCTTGGGTCAAACTGTTTGGTCATCCCTATCTAGAAGGCATTAAATGAGTGAACTAGCTCTTGATACTGGCAACCATAGGTCAATCTGATTTTCTATTAACTTGAAGAAGGTCAAATGGTCTCTAAATTTGATAAATATCCCATTTCTTGAACTTCTGATGGAGAGCATAGACAAGTTGAAAGCTAATACAATTCTGGACTTGTACAGCCACACAAATAGGTATTACAGCTTAATTTGCACAGGATATAACTTAAAATCAGCTTGTGCTCCAGCAACTAATTCCTGTATATCCCAATTAAGTTAAAACAAATAACAGCAAAAAGTATATTTGATATATTTAGCCTCTCTTAGTACAAAAACTGTCCATGAACAGCCTGATACTTGTAAGCTACACTTCCATTTTTATCTTTCTCAGACATGATTATCTCAAATTTTGAATTATGTTTCTTTTCCTTCTTTTTCCTTTATAGATTAAGCATTAAAAAAAAAAAAAAAAAAAAAAAAAAAAAAAAAAAAAAAAGAAGGAAATCAGAGAAAAGTTGTTTCAGTCTAATAAGCTAGAAAATTCATGACAGGTTTATCTCTATGAGACTGGTCAAGCACCCAAACATTTCTGCCATGAATATAGAAATATAAATGTGGAGCTTTTCTAATGTTTTTCTGACCTGTTTTATTTATATCTAGAGCAGAGAAAGGATTAAGATATGCTATAGGTGTACCAGAATTGAAAATAACAAAATCACTCAGAAGTGTAGATTAAAAATAAGGCTGTGGATTGACAAGCACTTAGGAGAACACTGACAGAGGAAGAGGAAACCCAAAACAAGGAAGGAAAAAGAATAAAGACAAAATACTGTGACAGCAGAGTATCCTGAGGTCTGGATCTCAGCTGAAAAGTGGGAAGTTTGTGACTTCTTGTCTTTTACAGTTAGAATCATCTCACTAGACATGTGATAGCTCCCTAGATGTCAACTGAGTCTCTTAAAGTCTTCTTGTGAAGTTTTCTACAGCATTTTTATTTCCACAAATGTGCTGCTAGAAAAATGTTGCAGCACAGAGGCTGAGTTAAAGCAACCAGAAAGCTTTGTATTCAACAACATCAAATATATTTAGCATTTGGAGGAATTTTTTTTAATATCTCAGTTTTAATTTCCATACATATATATATANATATATATATATATATATATATATATATATATATATATATACATTTGGGTTGTAAGAAGAACCCTCATTGTTAGGTAATCCTGTTCAAGTTTATTGGTTATTTTTCATAGCTGATGCATATGAGGGAAATAATTCTGGTTTTTCACAAAGTTTTGTAACTCAGAGATAATGTCAGTGAAGTGCCTGAAGGCTGCTGTCAGGACAGAACCTTTCATACAAACATTAAAGCTCCTTGGGAAATGAAAATTCCAGGTTGTGAGACATGAAGTTTCATCTGCCAAAGATAAGAGAATGTCAGAAATATTTTGAGGGTACATTGGTAACACATAAGTTTATTTATTATGAATATTGCTAATATTCACTATTAAACTCTCTTCCATTAGATCATTCTTAATTTGGCTATTTTATATGATCTGCTTTTAAAATGAATGATAACATTTTCTTTTTAATGTAACACTCATGCATATACAAAGGCCATTTACAGTGAGATTTAATCTCTATAGGGTAATTTTAAACCCTCAGCTGCAGAATTTCAGCTGCTGATAACAGTAGGCTTTGAAAAGTATGAAACTGGATGAAATCAGAAACATGATTATTGTTACTGATTATTATTATCATCTATGTATGCCCTGTGGCATACGAATACATATTACTATCACAGGAGTAGCAGAAAATAACAGAAATGTTATGATTATATCAAACAAAGCATTTGATGAGAAGGGAAATTTGTGATCCATGTCTGTATTTTGTGGGGTTTTTTTAATTGAAAGGTAAATTTACACAAAATGGTGAAGTATGTGATTTCCATCAAAAAACTCTTTCATATGCTGATGCTTCTATTTCCTAGAAGGTGTCTCCTGGCAGTAATTCTGGATTTTAATATCCTACATTACATGTGTCCACCAATAGGATGGGGTGACCTAGGAGAAATTTTGAGGTGGCCATAGTATGTCATGGGTGAGACATCTTACAAAGAAGTCTAAAGGACTGGCAGAGACTGGGAACAGATACATCAGTAGATAATCTCCCTTGAAAAAACAGAGGTGTCAAAATAGTTTGCACTGTGGGTGGAAGAGAACATTTTTCAGCCATTCATATGAAAACCAAAATATTCCATGCAATGATCTAGTTATAAAAAAAAAAAAAAGATCTTTCTGTATATACATTTAAAATACCCAAACCAAAACATTTTGCATCATAATTAGATTCTTCACATTGACTTACATCATTCTGAGTGAAAGTGAATGCTCCAGATCTGTGTGATGAATGCTGCTTCCAGCATGAAATGGCCTGCAATTCACCAAGCATGTATTTTGAAGTAAATGGATAGAATTTGCTACTTGCGAAGAGGAAAATATATTCAGTAATGTAATTTATGGATCTTTTTCTTCTACTGTCCTCTGTTTATCTGAACATTTTTTTGCTCAGCTGTTCCCTGTAAACACAAACAGTGGGACCAAATTCTCAGGAGTCTCTCAGTGATGTCTCTAGTCAGTTGCTTGAAGGATTTAACTGAAAAATACCAGTTGGCCAATACATTTCAGGTAACAAGAAAGCTGAATATTTT
>VZTR01007919.1:178167-206701 GCA_013400775.1 Chaetops frenatus | reverse complement strand
TTTTTTTAATGTGAAAACCTCTAGAAAACTCTTAATCTCCCATGAAGCCAGGAGCTTTCTGCTAAATTATCATCTACATTATTACAAGAAAAAATTTATACAGTGCCACAGAGAAATGCAAAACTCTAGGGAATGCAGGCAAAGCACTTTCCATGCCCTAATGCCTTCCCACTCCGTGCTTTCCATGTGAGATGGCAGTGGTTGCACAGGTGGCCCTTGGTGGCAGAGGTGAGAGCAGGAGGACGGGCTCAGCTCCGGGTCTCCCATCCCAGGATGGGGTAGGAACAGCTGAGCCATAAGAAGCAACACACAAAGAGCCAAAATGTGCAGTGCACAAGGACAGGGAGATTGATTTTGGGCAGACCGTAGGGGTCAGGTGAAGGAAAGAGGGGTTGGACAGCAAAAGTTTACTCAGCAAGTGAGAGCTCACTTTTCTCTTGGCAGTGGCTGTTACTAATAAAGACGTTTGTCAACCAAGGCTGCTCGCTGCCAACTTCGCTGAGGCAAGACTTAAACATATCCTGGTCTTAGCAAGTGAAATTATCCTTGTACTGCTTTGAACTTTGTTCCTTCCTTTCAGAATTTAAGCTTTCACATTTCCAGTTCAGCCTTGCAGCTATTTAACTTTCACAGTGATTTCTTTCCCCTCAAGAAACAAAGCAGTCCAGTTTATACTACCTTGCAACAGTCCTGTGCAGCATTTCCTGCCCAGTGCTTTCCTCTGGGAAAAGTAATTGACAACATGAGGAAAACTGCAAATTTCATGTCCAATTCTTCAACTTATCTTTCAAAATCCTAGATGACACAAACTGCTGAAAATCTAGTTAAAACAAAGGTATATTGTCATGTCACTCTCATACTATTTCTATACTGAAAGGTGAATTTAAAAAGAAGAAATTGATTGATAAATACAGGGAATGGGTTGTGTGCCAAGTCCATCCCTTCATCCCAGTTACCCACTGTTCAAGAGGCAGACAGAACCTACTGTCTGTCACCTAAGAGTTAACTAGAAAGGATGTCAGAAAAAACCATCTTGATGGAGGGAATGCAAGTTTTTACTGCTTTATCTAATTCATGGACAGAGATACAACCTTAGGCTGTAACCTCAGATCCTATAAGGAAAGCATTTATTCTTTTATGATTTCACGCTTGGACTACTGCAATTGCCTTCTGGCTGGACCTCCTGCCTTCTCTCTCTCCACATGCTGCAGGCTACTCAAAGTGCCACTGATCATATTATTTTTCTGTAATTATGCTATTCACACACAATTTATTCAAATTCATTTATAAAGACTTTCTTTACTGATGTTAGAGACCTTCAGGTTTTGGAACATTCCTTATTGTCTCTATTCAGACTTTTGGTATCTCTGGGCTGCATTTTCATATACATTCAGTATTTAAGATCTTGTTGTTTTCTTTCACTTCCATGCTGAAATGAGAGTCCATGCCCTTCCAGATGAAACAAGGCAGAATATTTTTCCCAATTTGCCATAGCAACCATGCTGCTTCCTCTGTGGCATGCTCATTTCTCCTTGGACATCCCTTCTATCATCTCTACTACTTTACTTTTGCCCTCTCAAGTCTGCCATGCCTGCTCTGCTCTATCTCTTGCTGACCCAAGTATCCACGCTCTTGCCATTTTCACTTTCCTCTTTCTCTCTTTGTTTTTGCAAAACTCACCAATTGTCAGTTGGTATCAGCCATAGACTGTGATTCCCAAATACCAGTATTCTCCCTTTATCTCCTCCTCTTTGGCTGTAAGCTTCTGCACAGTTCTGAAGTTCTACTAGCTGCACTGTCCAAAATATTTTTTTTTTTTCTTTCAACCTCTAAGCCCCATGAGATTTCTCTGTTTGGTTTACTAAGATGCTTCTTGTGCACTGTATTTTGCAAATTCCTTTGTCACAATGTTTTCTTCATCCTTCCTTCTTCACTAGGAGATGTTACACCACACTAAGCACAGAAATCTCTATATTTTTCAGTAAAAATTTGTGAAACTACTCATAGGTCCAAAGCAGTGAACCAGCTCATGG
The DNA here is from genome assembly GCA_013400775.1 of Chaetops frenatus. Classification (NCBI taxonomy): domain Eukaryota; kingdom Metazoa; phylum Chordata; class Aves; order Passeriformes; family Picathartidae; genus Chaetops; species Chaetops frenatus. Next base: position 204,668 of record VZTR01007919.1, on the reverse strand, counting down.
AATTAGAATTAAGGACAGCTGGAGATCTGTTGAATCAGAATTATTTTTCTACAAAAAATGCTGAACAAATCCTGATCAAAGACTTCATATTGAAATTTGGCATGATTAAGTTAGGCATCCAATGCCAGGTCATATCACCCCTGCTCCCTCAGGGACTTGTAAGCTGCTATGTTTGTTCTACATCAGTAGCAGAAAACAAAATTAACAAACAAATAACACAAAGAGAGTTTCAAAGTGATACTGAAAATAATTGGCATGTACAGAAGGCCAACTTGTGCCAAAAGATGAGCACCACTTCAAAGAAACTTTGTATCACATGGACAGAATTGGTCTGTTAAATAACTGAGTGTGAGGGTGTACACAGGGCATTGCAAGAACTGTGAATGTTCAGCCATGACCTGGAGCACAGGCATCCAAGAACTCTTCCAGCAAGTACACAGACACAATCAAGTATTTCTTCTTGAAAACACCAACACTGCTTAAGAATTATTTCTTTACTGCCAACACAGAGATACCAACATGATCAGCCTTTCCATAATTACCTGCTTTCAGTGTAGTCAAATCTGTTATCACATAAAGCTGAATGAACACCCAATCAAAACTTGGTCCAAAAATCCCAAAGCTATTAAACAGTATTGGGATATGTGGGAGTTGTGGATAGCAGGAAAGAAGGAAAGAGGTTTAAAGAAGGAAGGGAAAAGAAATGAATTTTTTTCACTTTATACAGTCACATACCATCTACATTCAGTAACTGACCAACCTGTAAGTCTGCAAATACTTTACAAAATTTTATATTTAAGAAATGCTCAGTATGGTTTACCATATTACTAACTGTGATAAGAAACTCTATAACACAAATAAGTACAATCACAGCCTGAAGACAGAAGGATATAAAAGATGACAAAGCTTGTACAGTCAGTGCTCCTTTGTCTACAACATGCTGATGAAACAGAAATTGTCATTCAGTAAAAATACTGCAGGACAGTATAATGCTACAAAGGCAGAACTATGGTGCTTCAGTCAATAAAGCAAATAAAAGAGAGCCTCAAAATTCTTGGGTTTTAAATCTTACAATTTTTTTGGTCAGGTGCCAGAATTCTGCCCCTTTGCAATCTTTTAATGCTGTGGTTGAGCAAAATGTTAACACAAAATAAGCAATGTATTAAACAGAGAATGGTGAGGAGAAAAGGTATCAGCAGTGGAACAGATGTAAGCACTCAAGGCTCTGTAGTCTAAGTCTTGACCTCCAGATGTACCACATTTATACCCCTGTAATCTCTCAAGCACAATCAAGGTAACTGGATGCCACATATCCCAGAGATAATCCTCCTAATCTCCCTTGCCTGGCCAAGTAAAAAAAGTTCACAGAGAGAAATCAATAGGTTGCACTGAGAAGAAAAGAACAGTTCCCTGAATCCTCCTCAGATGGATTTGTACAACCAGCAGGTCAGACAGCTGCTATAGCTCAGGTTCACTGGCTATTGTGGTGACATTCCATGGGAAAGGAATACTTCCCCTGCATTAAATGCCACTGCCACCTGCATTTCTACTTTGTTCCCTTTTTTTCTTTGCTCAACAGTCATTCCAGTGGACTTTCAGAAGAATGGAGCTGCAGCTGAAAACTGTTCTTCTGACTGGTACAGCGGAACAAACTGAGCCAAAGCCCCCCAGGGTGGTGAGTGGCAGAGGTGGTGAAGGGTCTTCCCAAGTGGAACAAAAATTATTGGGAGACTAAGAGCCTTGATAAGTGAGCTGTCATAGACTCAGTAGTTTGCAATGCCACCATCAGGCAGCCAAATCCTCAAGAGAACATCGATGACAAAAGGGCTGCAGGAATCTTCGACCATTTCTGCTGTTAATGGACAGGCCCATTTAAGGATAGTCCTACCTCTATTACTGAGTGATACAGACAATTTCAGAGGTTAAGTCTATGGTTAAAACAGTGATGTGTATTCAGACTGAGCCAAGGGAGAGGTGGGCATGCTTTGAGTTGTCTATGTGATAATCAAACAAAAAGAACAGATCAGTCTGATAATAGGAAATTCATATTACCATGAACAAAGTACAGGCTTCAACATATTTCTAAGGTAATAGGATTTTTTCTTTTGTTTTTGTTCACTCTTCCCCTACACTTCCCTTTATTTTGGTTACCTGAAAAATTTTACATTATTGTCTATTTCACAAGATTGAAAGCACATACATAGATTGAAAAAGATGAAAGAAGCTTTTCCCACGCCATATCTTTTCAGAACTAAACTTTCTGAATTGCAGAAGGATACAACAGACAATAGAGCTCTTGCATCATTAAGATTTAGTAGGTGGCATGAATGAATGCAGAATCAATCAATGCCTTGTATCAGTTCTTAAAAGGAGATCATTATCAATGGATTTTATTTAAGAGAGATGGGAAGAGAATTCAGAATAATTAAATTGTTCCTAAGCACAATAGTAAAATTGCTATGATTTGTAGCAGTTTCCTTAGCTTGGTTAACAATTTTGCTAACAATTGTTTTGCTTAGACTCTAGAATGAACTAATTCCCAGTTTTATTGTTACCCATATTAGAGCATGACTCAAACACCTGACCAAGGACCAGACCAAATGTACTCCTCCCTCTCTCCTTCTCCAAACTGTACTCAAGGCAAGGACAACCAGAGCTGCAGGAACGTTTGTGCAACACAAGGGTGCTGACAGTCTGACAGGAGCTCCAGCCTGTGCCCTGGGCAGACTTGTCGTCCCAGCAGGGGCAGCTGAACCTCTGCTCCAGGCTGAGAACGGCCCGAGGGGGGTTGCTGGGTCCCCAGGAGCATTCCTGGATGCCTAACCAGCCAAGGCAACACGCAAATGCAACCCTGCTGCTCTTGGCTTGATTTTGGTATTTGCTTCCTACAAGTTCCCAACTTCTGATCTCGTTTTAGCAGCACAGAACAAGCAATCTTGGTAAAATGGAACACAGTGTAAAAAAGAGTTCAATTTTAAAACAACAGTTTGAAAATTCCTCTTCTGTTTTGGGGCACATACAAGCAACCTTTGATATGGTCCCACCAGCCTTGGCTATCACCCTTCCTGGCAGCAGCCAGCACCTGTCAAATGCAGGAAACAGCTGTGGGATTCCATGCAATGTCAGTATCAAACACAATGTTAAAAAATAGAAAAAGAAAAAAGAAAATAATCTCTCAACAGCACAGAAAAAAAGTTAAAAAATTATCTGGATCCTGATGTCTCCCAATGGTTCTGCTGTCTGTACACACATAGAGCTATGATGTGTTACAAAAAAGTGATCTCAGCTGCACTGTGGGGCTGGACCCCAGCAACTTTACAGAGGTAAAGCTTGGCTGGAAGCTGCTTTTAGCAGCCTTTCATTCCCCAGTAAGGAGGACTGTAGATATGTCCAAAGACACACTGTTCTTTCCTAGGTTTCTCTTGGGGATGCATTTGGACAAATAAAAACACAAATGCAAATGCAAACAATATTAAAAAAGAAAAACTCCTTTGCAGATTTCCAACCTTTTCTTGTTGAAAGGAAAATGAGACATCAAAATGTTTTCTAACTATTCAGTCTGAAACTGCTCATTCTATCTCTGTATGCAAAATCATCATGAAAGGCATCTATGCTGCAAAAGAAAAATATCTGAAGAACCCAGCCCTGTTCTCTTAGGCTAGAGGTGGCATTTTGGCACAGCCCTCCTAACACTGTTGGACATATCCTTGACCAGTCTGTAGCATCTTCTGACTTGGCTACAGTTTTCCTTCCCTGTATGCAATCACTGCTCAAAAATTCTGTCCAGAAACCACTTGGAAAGAGACATTTTTGACACCTCACTTCATGTTTTTGAGAAAAATTAAATATAGCTTATTATAGTCATGCTTCATTTCCTGGTTAGGCAGAATCTAATATTTCCAACCCTCTGAAACTCAGATCTTTCAAAAGCTATTGGTTTTAATCAATCTTAAAAATTATCCTTTGTAAATTCATCCATTCTGTTTATCTCTTACCACCATAAAAGAAGCAACTCCACAGTGACATGTTCTAGATGTACTTTTAACATGCCAGTGTCTTTGCTGATATCCTGTGTCTTTGCAAAGGCCCATGATCCAGTTCTACTGCACTTGGGTGATTCTCACTGAAATACAGCACTGTGAAAAATTTCAGAGCTGTGTTCTTATTTACTCCAGTATCTAAAATTTCTGTGGTAATGTGAAGGTACCAAATCACTTTAAAAAAAACCACCATCTTTCTCAGAAAAGGTTAAAATCTTTCATATTCATCCCTATTCTAAAGTTCTAAAGCTATGTCTGACTTCCAAGCCCTCCTAGTGAAATTTTCAAGTCTGTTTTGTGCAGATGCCAAATAAATTTCTCCTGGAAGCATTGTCAAAATGCTGAAGAGATAATATTTACTTAAATTCCACTTGTTGGGTATTGCCTGAAGTAGGAAGAGCACAAAAACATCCCTTTCAAAATGACATGATCACCTTGGTCCTAGGAAGCTGTAGACTCTATCCAAAATGAAGCTATTAACTTCTAATTTATTTATTCAGTCAGGCCTGGAGTAATCCACTTAGCAAGAAAAAGAAGAAAAATAAACAAAAACCGTATTTTCCAAGGCAAAGAATTGAGCATGCAGCACTGTTTCAAACAATCCAGACTCCATATGACAGAAGTACCAGGGAATTGTGACTGACACTTCCTGAATGTGTCAGAAGCTCCTTGTTTACACTCTGCTTCCCTGCCTTGCTCCTTAATTGCTTTCTTCTGCCCCAGTGCAGGGTTCAATGGCCTGCAGTCCCTTGAGGTGTCCATGTTTGGCATATTTTAACATTTTAAACTGGATATTCTCCTGCTACAGGATATTTTCCTGACTACAGTTTCCCCCAAGAAAACATAAAGGCTACCTTGAAGGCCTGAAAAACACAGAAATCATTTTGTGGAAGGGTTGGTCTATATACCTGTCTTTGACTATACATTTCTTAACAAGATAGACAGATAGATAGATAGATGATAGATAGATAGATAGATAGATAGATAAACAGATAGATAGATATTTCTGTAGTGCTACTATAAGCATATCTAAGTTTCATATTCTTGTTCAACTAACACCTGAGGATTTGAACTGAGATTCTGTTAACATGTACACTTAAATCGAGAAGTCTTCAGGCCATTTATACTGACATAAAATAGAAAAAAAAAATCTAAGATGAAATAAACCTGATATTAGCATGTTTATGTCATAATAATAACAGCAAAAGGAAATAAATTATACCGTAATGTCCTTCATTAGATGAGCAATGAATTAAACCAGTGCAATTCAAGGCATGCAAAGAAAAGAAGTTCTCTGCTAAGTAAGTGATAGAATCACAGAGACCCTCATGAGACCTCCAGGTCAGCCTCCTGCTGGGAGCAGGGTGAGCTGTAAGGCCAGAGCTGGTTACTGAGGTTTTTATCCAACTGGGTCTTTCAAACTTCCAGGTTATTTTTCTTTAGGACTGCAGAAACCTTCTGACTGTAAAGTTAGGAAATACACTGTGTACAGCACAAAAAATTCAACTGCATCAGTTGGATCATACTTAAATATCTGCTTAATTGCTGACTTACTATGCACATATAGAAACCTTATCACTAGGAAGATATGGTAGACTGAAGGAACCTCTCACCAAGCCTTGCAATTTCATTGATCAAAGTACATACTGGGATTCTTTAATGAAATAGAGCATCATCAAGTAGCAAAATTCTCTTATATTAGTATTCATAGCTATACCAGAATACACCACTTGGAATTAAAATGTAATTGATTCTTGAAAGAACTCTTGCTCTATATCATTCCATTGCCATTGGGTGTACAACACTGCCTCATGGAAGCAAAGCTCAAAAACCGTTGCAGTAACTGATGACAAATAAGGTGGTTTATGTTGTTCCCCTCTACGGTTTATGAGTACTAAATGAATAGAATAAAAATGAAAATTGTAGAGTAAGAATATACCTCAAATGGGATTCAAAGATCCTAACAAGGAGAAATCATTAATTCAGACTAATGACGTTAGAAAAAGAGCAGAACAAAAATAGCTTAGGTAGAAAGAGAAGGTGACAAATGGAATAACAGAAAGAAAAGCATGCACACTTACTTTTGGCAATGCATATTTTGGCAACTTCATCTGTACAAAGCCATTTCGACGGTAAGACACGTAATACTTGGTCCGATTTGCTGCTGTTGTCTGTACAAAGGAAAAACAGAACCCTGTGACAGCTTATTTTAAATCCAAAGAACCTGAGATGGAAGACTATTTTGCTTTTAACATGTAAATGAAATGTGTATTCATTGCCTTTAATGCAATGTTCCAAAGTACCAAAAGGAATATTCCAAATAAACATGAGTGAAAATACTCAACTCACAACATCCCCTGGATTTTCTAATCAGAAGTCTAACACCAACGTGCTGGTATATAAATTGGCATAATTCCAACTAAACCTTTGAGCACCACCAGATGACATCAGTAAATAAAAATTAGCCTTTGGTAATATCTCACTTTTTTTTTCACATTCAGACTCATCTTCTTTCTTTGACTTGGGAAATCCCTTTAAAATCCTACCCCAATTCCACTACTTTTCTCCTAAATTTTTGTGTTTAAAAAGGGAACGTGATTTGAAAGACAGCCTGTCCTGAAGCATGCAAACTTGATTTGGCTTGGTTAGAATAAAGTTGATGTATGACAGCAGATCCACCTGCCTGAATATTTTAAAGGTAACAAAGTATTTAATATTGTATGCATTTTTTGTGTTATAAAGAATGTGATGCCTTTAGGAATGTGATTTGTTAAATGATGACAAATCAAATCAAAAACCTTACCATTTGTTTAACTAGTGTTAAATGGCAGTCTTACTCATCTATTCACAGGCTTTTTTTAAATGCATGTTTTAACATCATTCATTTTAAATGACTGTAGATGATGCAAGGCAGAGGAAAATTGGAGTTGAAGCACCTAGTCATGTCAAGCCTCACTGGTATTAAAGGCTGGTCTGTGCTTAAGAACAGCATTGAAACTTTAATCCTCCTACTGAAATCACCTCTAAAACCATCTGACTCTCAGTGCAAACTGGGAAAAAAATGAGTATTGGAAAATTTCTCATGCTTGTGGCTATAGACATACTAAAGAATTGTGGCTGAGATCTTCCTCTAAGATGGTAAAAGTCTCCACAATAGATTTGGGCCAGGATTAGCAGTGCAGACCTGCAACACTCTGATTCACATCTGCACAGCTCAGGGAATATGAGCAATGCCAGCGGCAGGAAGACAGTCTCAAACTCTGTTCTCTTTTTGCACAGAGGATTCTGTCCCATCCTCTTTCTGACAGGCATTGCTGTGATATCATGAGGAATCCCTGGTCTGATTATAACTTATACAACAATACTTTAGTGTAGTGATGAAAGAATTTCCACATGGTTTCAGAAGTATGCTGTTTCTCAGATGTGCAGCTGCTGTGTGGTTTCACTGGAACAGTGCTGTCCTACCTCACACCTCTGGGGTGGCTCTGCTTCAGATGAGACTGTAGGATCACAGAGTCACCTTCAAATCTCCAGTAATACAGATATGGCTAACTGCAAACCAGTTTAGCAATAAGATTTACATTACATACTGTGGTTTGCTGCAGAAAAGTCCAAAAGAAAAATACTAGAAACGTTTCCCCTTTATGTGGAACACATGAGCATCTCATCTACTGGCACTAACATGTCTCAGATCTAGAGTGATGAAATTACCAATCTACTTATGTCTGCATTTCCACCTTACACTTCTGTTTTGTGCCTGCTCATGTCTGCCATGGAAGGGAGTAACAGCTCAGGCTGCAGTTGTACAACACATCCAGCAAAGCAAAATGCTTGATGAGGGAGCAGCCAAAGTTTTGCTGAGCACAGTGGTCTGGAACTTCACATGGTGAGAAGCAGTTCTCAGCATCTACATACTATGAAATGGATTTTAGACTGTGCCTGCGGGGAGCCACAGATGACAATAGCTTTGAGCAAAATCACTGCTGTGAGCGCTAGATCTCATCTGAAAAATGCCTACTGTAGTCTGAAAGTTCTTTCTCAATGCTGTTGTTTGGGGTTTAGTTTTGGGGTTTTTTTTGTTTAGTTTGTTTTTTGGTGGGGTTTCTTTGTTGTTTTTTGTTTGTTTGTTGGAATTTGTTTTGTTTTGCTTGGCTTTTTTTGTTTGGTTTTTGTTTGTTTGTTCATTTCTTTGGTGGTTTTTTTTTTATTGTTTTTTGTTGTTGTTGGGGTTTTTTTTTGTTTTGGGGAGGTTGGAGTTTCTTTGTTTGTTTTTGGGTTTTTTTTGTTGATTGGGTTGGTTTTTTTAGATTTAATTCTTTGAAGCCATGCAGGTCCTTGAAATCACTATGCCAAACAACAGGAGAGAACAAATCCTTTGTGTCCCTACTAATTTACAGAAGAAACAAGCCCAAGGGGGGAAGCTGGAAAGGAGCCAGTCTGATGCACACTGAGGCAGGGGTGGAGAGGCATACCCATGGCCATGATATAGCTTTCCTGCAAAAGGCAACAAATAGATAAGCCTTGCAGCAAACAAATCTCGTCAAAGTAAGGGGAAAATGACAGTCAAGCCCTAAGGAAAGCACAGGCAACTTCCCTAGTAAAATCTAATAAAACAAAGAGGACATAACAGCTCTTTGTGTTTTGCAGCTCTGATAGATTCAAACCACAATCAGTGCCAAGCACATAAAACAGTACTTACAAGTGTGCCTGAGCTGTACTGGTGCCATATGGCTGACAAAGTTCCAGCCCATATTTCTGGAGGCAGGTCTTGCAGTATGGGAATGAAATAACCCCAGTGTAATTTGGACCACCATGAGTTGTAGACATGGAGCTTGGGGATGCTGTTTAGTGATGGACTTGGCAGTGTTAGGTTTATGGCAGGACTCCATTTTAAGGGTCTTTTCCAACCTAAATCATTCTGTGATTCCACATTAATTTGCTCCAAGCTCCCCAGCTATGACCATTTCACCCTTCTGCTGCCTAAAGCACAGCTGTTAAGTGGTTCTTTCCTGGCAAAAGCTCTTCAGAGGAGAACCCATATGAAGAAGCTGTGCAACTGCTTTGTCAGTGGTTGTCCTTGGATGCTTTTCTCAGGGAACCTTTTTGTATAGTGAAGCTACCAGAAAGGACCCAGCAGAGTTTGTAATCACAGGAACACAAGGTTTGCATTTTGCCTAACACACAAGAATTTATAAAAATTAACACAATCTACTTGAAAGTTTTCACGTAGTTAAAGGGCAACTGGTTGCACAAACTAAAGATGCCTGTTTTTTTAAAATTTCCTCTTTTTTTAGATTGATAAAGGAATGCTTTTCCATGTAAAAATTCATAATTCATCATTCATTAATTCCTCCCTGCTCCTCACAGGGTAGCTGCGCTGTTTAGAACTTTCTTTTTGAATTTGAAAATGAGCTGTCTCTCCCAAAAAATATCAGTACCTGAAGAAATATGTAGTCATCCTGCACAGTCAGGGAATCCCGATCAGTGCTGCCAGTAAATGGGACTGTCATTGTCTTATCAGAACAATTTTGAATCTGGCAAGTGATGTAGCGATAACCTGAGGGAAGAGAGACAGAAACATATGACAGGGCTATCAAGGGAAAAAGAAGCAAGCAGTATTAAATGCTATTCATGTAGGAAAAATGCTGCCTTTGCCAGGTGAGTTAGTTGTAGAATTATTATATTAAACTCTCATATAAGACTTTTTCAATCTTCAATGTACTGAGAATATATTAACTGCTTACAGTTCAGATCATTCCCTGGAGGTAGACTGTTATTATCCAAATTTTGCTGGTCCAGAGAGATTAGGGGTTAGATGAATGAGCAGTTCATGGGTGGGGATAATAGAAAGAGCCTCTTTTCTCACTTAACCTATGCACAGAACTGAATTATTCACTTGGAGAAATGGCAGCCTGACACAACATAACTGAAATCAATAGATCAAGCCCAGTATAAAATTGTGATGAATGAGAAAAGAATCCAACTCTGTTTAATAGACAGTGTGCAGAATTTTAAAGCCTATTTTCAAAGCTCTGCAAGAATGTTCAGACACACTATTAGCACGCTATTGGAACTGGTCTGTTGGGGCAGGATTTCTATATTCAGTGTTAATACATTGCTGAAAAGCCTAGACTGATTTATAATCAGAGGAGGCTATAGCCTTTCTCTTCCTCTCCAGTTGGCAAGGACTATCTTCTCTCCCTGGGTTTTTAGAACAGCACCACTGCATCTTTGATACAGTCTGCTCTTATCAGAGACAGCAGAGCCAACAGTCACTATCTTACACAGGCTGTGACTTAAAGACCTTCCTGGAGACTCTTAAAGACCTTCCCCAAGCTCTCGTACAGCTCACCCTTTGTCACAAGCTTCTGAGCACAAAGAACTTGAATGACTTGCCCAAGTACAGTGAGGGAAATATGATAGACACAATCTTGTGCCCAGATCACTAATGCTGCTCACACTCCAGGTACAGAGTGAGATCAAATAATGAACCCCCATGCCCTTCACTACTTCTGCAGTGTGAGGGGAAATGCATCCCACATTCTATGAGTTCTTATTAGAGAGGGACAAACCAGTACACTAGATACAATTATTTGTTTTAAAATCTTGATCTAAGAGGCAGTTAGAGGCAATCCAAGTTCTTCTGCTTATGTCCAAATCATCACTACAAGGACATTTAATGCAGCAATGGACCATCTAAAGTGTTGCAGGTATTCACAGTTCACATAACAAAAATTACAGTTCTTTGTCATTCGGTAGAGCAAAGATGCTCTTTCCACTAAAATCAATGGCTCTGCATTGCACAAAGTCAGTTCGTTGGGAAACTAGCCAGAAGATATTTCATGAGAGGTTTTCTTTTTCTGATGTTTCTGATAAATATTAAAAATAAAAAAACCCCACACTGCAAAGAAGTAAAAAAAAAAAAAAAAAAAAAAAAAAAAAAAAAAAGAAAACCCCACCAAAACCAAAACAAACAAAAAAACCCCAACCAACCAAACAAAATTAAAACCAATAACAAACCAACCAGCCACATTCCCCTCCAAAAAAGTGACCCAAACCAAAATCCACCACCTACAAAAAATGCTTTTGCATTCTGGTCCTGAAGAATCATATTACACTTTCTCTAAGGAAAGCAGCTGATGGAGCTGTCACCATGTCCCATAAATCTCACTGCTAAAAGATTTTATCTCTTTTTCATCCAGCTTTTAACATGGTAACTTTGATTTTTTAATAGGGCTGAAATAAAGAAAAGCTATGGGAACAGGACAAGTCAAACTGTGCATTCTTTATGACTCACTTTTAAGATTGCACAGGAACTTAGATGATCTGATTCAAGGAATTAAATTATCTTTCAGGAGTGTGATTGGTAACAAGAAACTATACAAGCTTTTGGAATTATGATGACTCTTTAAGCACATTCTGACTACTAATCTGCTTTTCCATTTCTTTTCCTTTGAAGTTTCAAGGTATACTGTATACTGTAACATGAGGAAATTCTGAGAGATGGTTGGTGCACTAGACCTGACACATGCAATGATTCACATTAACAGACATTTACCCAGCACTAACACTGCATTGCCAGTTTTATTTGCAAATCAGGAAAAACTATTCAGTGTTTAAATGCCAAGATAAATTGCACTATTAATGGACATTATCAACAGAGCATAGCATCTTGACATCAATTCCTCTTAAAGTGAAAAACAAGAATATTTTAAATTACACTATATTTTTATGTGACAGGACAGTTTTGCTGACTACAAGTAAACAGAGAATCTGACTTGCACACTACCTCTTCCAACTAGTTTTAAAAACAATCCAAAAAGTACCTTTAAGTCAAAGAGAAATGGCTTTATACCAGGGTATCAATTGATAATATTTTCATTTGCATACCTCCACTGGGGTCCTGGATTTCCATATGAACTAAATCAAGGTCTCCATCAACTCCAGCAACAGCCCTGAGAACACAATATAATCAAGTTATGTAGAGCCAGCTAGAGAATAGTAATTATATGGATGGAAGAAAAGTGAGAATTTCACACTAACCAGCTTTAGAATTCTAGCTGGGAATAAAATAAACCCCATTAATAATGTCTTATTATTAACATCTATAAGGAAACTATTTTTTCTCTATTTTACATTATGTTTTTCTTAAATTTTTTTAGACTCTCTTCTAATAAAAATGCAGACAAATAGAATCAATAAAAAAAAGAATAGAAATATGCATGAAGCTAGAAAAAACCCTTCATAATCACAAATTTATATATATATAGATACATACACAGAGAACTCACATGCACTGGCAAGCTCAATAGCATCCTTTTACAATTATGTTTAACATTTGAGACTACAAGGCAGATTTAATGCTAAAAAATAGTTCGATTCCTTTCTGATTAGAAATATCTTAAACTTGACACACGGTTTCCATAAAAAAATTGATATATCTTTGGTTAGCATATTCAAGAGAAGAGTACATTCTGCTTTGACAGAGAAAGTGAAGAATAATTTTGAGAAAAATATCCTGAGAAGGAAGTTCAGTCAGAGTTGATCAAGGTACAGTTTAACTTTGTAAATGAGTAATGGGAATACAGGATGATTTTCTCCCAATATCTCTCATGTCAAATATGCTCAGTGAAAAGATGAGTTTTCTACCCTCAGGGCTTCCATCCCAGCCTGGGAATGGCAGCCCCAGCTGTGCTTTTTTCTGGCCCTGCTATTGTCATTAGCCAGGCAGATTGTGCAGAGAAAGCTTTGAGCTGGCAGTTAGGCTGTCACAAAATCAAGCAGAATCCAGCCCCACTCTCACAGACACATCACTTCTCTCAAGGCCCTTCACTGGCAGGGCAAGAGTCCATCGAGTCAGCAAATGTGAGCTGAAGACAAGTAAAGGAGACACACTGAGTGATAAAGTGCAGCTGGATGCAGATATTAAAAAGGTCCATTAAGATACTTAAGAGAAAATTATCATTTTGATATGATTATTAAAAATCAAATGCAATAAAACTATACTTTGGCTTGAAATTATATCATTGTTTAATGATTTTAGTAGCAGTGATTTATGAGGAGTGGTTAAAACTCAGGCTCAGTAATTGGTGGCTCCTCAGGAACACAGGCCAGGGGGAAGAAACTGGATGATTTCCACTGCTGCATAACAACCAGAAATAATCACATATGCTGTTTTTCCCTAATAAGATAAATGATGAGTCCAAAGTAGGAAAGGGAGGGATAGGGATAAGGCCCCTCCAAGCCATAAGATGTCAAAGAAACTTAATGGGATTTTTTTTTTAGCAAATGCATGGAAAAATCTTGTATTTATTTAGAATTTGGTCTCTCAAACACAACCTATTTCAGGATTTTAGAGACAATACATTAGTTTAGAGAAGATTTTAGATCTTATGAGAATATATATATGAGCAGAGGGAAGGGATCTGTGAACATTTTTGCTGTGTGCACTGTTATCTATTTTTCTAGATAGCCACAGTACAAAATCAAACCTGTTATAACTCTGTAGTCAGAAATTTGAAGGAAGAAGATGTTTGCTGAATATTTTACTTTTAGTGTTGGACCTCAGGCAGCTGAACCAAAGAAACTTTTGGGTTGAATTTTCTGAGCCTGAGCCTGATATGCGAATAAGCATCAATAATGCAAAGAAAGTTTTTGGGTATTTCTGAAATTGCCTCTTGTATCTATAATTTATCACATGTGATTTCATAAGCACAGTTTGAGGTATTTGTCAATATCTTTACTTTCTCGTCTTTCTTTTGGCAGCTCAGAATTACAATGATCTCACTTCCACCATGCTCCTCTTAACAGTGGCAGCTGACACAAGCAGACTCTAATCTTGTCTCCAGTGTAATTTTTTAGAGAAAGAAGATATAACTGATCTCTTTTAATGAACACTGCAGAATGAAACTTTTCTACCCAGACTACTTTTCTCCTTTATACTTTTATTAATTATAGTTACTTAATTAATTATTAATTATGCAGAATATTTCAAAAATATTATTTATGTTTTTCATTACTCTAATTGTACTGATGAACTCTAACAACAGACACTACTCAATGAAGATGTTACACCCTCAAAGTCTATTCTTGAATGTCAGCTACAGAGCAGAGTTTCTGAACTCCAAAGTCCCTCTACCCAGCTTTAAAAACACTTAGGAATAGTCCTTTCTTCTTTTATTGAAAGAAGACCAAATCTCTTACCGCTGCTAAGAAAATCCTCAGAAGAGAGATATATAACTAATATAGAGAATTGGAAGCTACATCCCTGAAGAATAAACTAATCTCATTTCAGTGGACTCCTCTGCCAACAGTACTTAAAAGATAATACTGTTATTTCACTTGTGCTTAAATCATGAACCAGAGGAAAAGTCATGTGATGCTCTGCAGGCTAAACACAGACCAGGGCCCTCTGCCCAGCTCCTGAAAATAACAGGCAAACAAGGTGCATGCAGGAACACAAACCCTATGGGGTCCTCTGAAAAGGAAAGCTCAGTTGCAAACTTGCTTATATTGAGGGAAAAATGTAAGACAAAGTTGGGGGTTTTTTTACATTTTCATTTAAAAACTTACTACTATCACAACAGAAGTGCATTGTACCATTGTGAGCATTGTGCCCACACATTCATTCACCAGGACAGTCCACTGCTCCCCAGATGGCTCTAGGATAGGACCTCTCCTGTCTTATAAAGCACAGATGCAATGGACCCTGATAATCTGACCGTTTCTTCCTTTTTGGTTGACATTTCAGAATAAATTCTAACTTCTTTTCCCCCCCAAATAGAACAAACATTTTCTTAGGAACAATCTATTTTTCTTAATTTCAGTAGTGGGGTTTTTTTGGTTTGATTAAAATTTCCCTACTCTTCTCAGTGCACTTCACAATTAAAATGTTCACACTTCAGCAGTCTGGGACTATTGTTTGTTTAGTAGTTTTACTTAGGTAAATTCAGGGCTTTCTGACTGACTTTTTAATGTTTTACATTCAACCAGTGAGTTTTCAAATGAAGTTCAGACTAACGTTCAGATCAGACATGTCTTCTTCTAGGAAGAGAAATATTTCTTGACCAAGTGTACTGTGCTGGATAAAGCAGGTGCAACACACCAACTCTTCAGATCACATAACAGGGTGGTTACAACACTTCAGAATTAAAAAAGCCCAACTTGACTGCATTGTGGTGTAAATACAAGTAGCCTCAATATGCTTCTTCCCTTTCCTGTGAACACAAGCTCCTATTATCTCCCTTGTGCTTGTCTGACACCATGCTGAGCCTTTTGGGAAAATAGTTCTGCAGAATGTAATTTTAGAATTTTTTTTAGGGATTAGTTTTCTTATGCATATGAGTTTTTACACTTTACATAAGTTCTCATGAAAGATTAGCTGTTTTATGACGTAATGATTTTTGCATTAGTGTTTCACCAGGTAATTTCACCAACCTTAAAAGCATTACATCAGCATGGAAATGGTGCAATGGAGGTGGCTGAAAAGCCCTTTGCATTTGTCTTAGTAGGTGTATGAATGTATAACTCGTTATATGACCATTAAATATTTTGTAGTTTTAAATAACCATACTGAAATTCTAAGGATTTTGAATTTTCTGTTACAAGTTTTATGGGAGACCTTTGGTATTATTTTAATAATTTTTTTCCTTTTATACAGCTACCTCTCTTTTTCCCTAAATGTCCCAGTAGTTTCTTCCCCTAGTTCAGTGCAGCATTAGAAAAACACCAATACTTACTTGCAATTTCACTGTTATGCAATATTCATGATTATGACCATGAATACCATGATTCAATTAATTACCACTGACATGTAACAATACACATCTCAAAATGTGAATCATAAGCATTAGTCCCTTCTATGATAACTATGATTCAATATTACTTCATGCAGGAAATCCTTTTTTGTTTCCAGTAGCTCAGGCTCATTTTGTAGGGGAGCAGTTGTCTGCAAACACTAATCAAGTACAGTCTGCTCTGGAAAAATGTCTTCCCTACCTCCAGCAGATCCGTTCATTGTTAAACATTAGATGCAGTTCATTTGGCTGTGTATTAATGAAGAGACAACTTCAAACAGGACATCTGAAACTAAAAAAAAAGATCAAGACAAACCTGCTTGCTGATGTGCAGGAGTCTCTAATCAAAGGCCATCTGAAAACTCACCAGGTTCCTCAATCTGCCCCTGTCATAATCTCAAAATATGAAGTTTATCCAAAAACTAACATGTTTCCCATTTATACTGACTGATTTCTAGCAATTGGCTGAAGGGCACTGCCATGCTTAGAAAGCAGGTCAAAAAAATGCAAAGGTTTTCACTGAGTAGTTTAAAATGGCATTGACTCTTGGCAAGCTAGTTACTCAGGAAGGCAAAGCTATGATTTGATTCATACAACCTAAAAATACATCTGCTTGTGACTGATTTGTGTTTCAGGCCTTGCTGCCATCATAGCCACTTCAAAAGACACACTTTTAATGATTCAGTCAGTGCCCTATACGGCCAACGTGTGCTGTTACTTGTTCACTGTCTAAGCCTAAATGCTTTTTAACAAAAATGTTTTTCCTGCCATAATTGTCCACACAGAAGAGCTGCAGTGGTTTTTCACCGCCTTGGGCTCACCTTGGCTGGCCACCAGGTGCTCACAAGCTGCACTTTCACTGCCCCATCTTAGCAGGACAGGGGGAGAAAATATGAAAAGCTCAAGAATGGAGAGGAGAGGGAGAGTACTCATGAACTACTGTTACAGATGAAACAGTCTTGACTTGGGGAAGAGCAATTTAATTTATTGCTAATGAATAACAGAGTAGGATAATGCCTCACCATGGCCTTCACTACAGGCTGCAGGGGTGCCGTAGCAGAGTGCTCCTGGAGCACCTCCTGCCCCCCTTCTGTACTGACCTTGGTGCCTGCAGGGCTGTGCCTCTCACATATTTTCACCCCTTTCTCTCACACCTGTTGAGCACTTTTTACCCTTTCTTTAGTCTGTTATCACAGAGGCACCACGAGCATCACTCACAGGCTCAGTTTGGCCAGCAGAGGGTTTGCCTTGGAGCTGGCTGGAGCTGGCTCTGTATGACACAGGGGCAGCTCCTGGTCTCAACCCACTGAAGCCCTGAATGCTCCAAACCTTGCCACATAAACCAAATACAATCACACATCATCACACAGAAATAGAAACAAAACCTTTTTGTGGCCATTAAGTATAACATAAGAATAACTACCCATACAGATTCTTGGCTTTCCACATAAGTGAAAAATTCAATAACAAAGGCACAGTGAAATCCTCTGCATTTCTCTCCTGTAAGGACACAACATTGCTGAAATCTTCTCTTCCACCTGACACTTGAATAGCCAGGCACCTACTACATTTGACATAAATGGGTACAGCTGTGACTGAGAATCTGTATGGAATTTCATGATGAGAAAAGAACTTTGTCCCCTGAGAACAACTGCTTCATCAAAATAAACTCATAGTTTTTTATTTTTATGTTCTTACCTCCCATGAAAATGGAAAACCTGCAGCTAAAAATAAGAGCAACAGATACCCATAGTGTAGGATCCAAACATCCTAGTGAGTCAAGGATAAAGAATTCTTATGGCTCTAGATAGTCAAAAAAGATATGTGTTGGGCCTAATTGCCCAGTAATTACAAATTATTTTCTTACTGTCCCAGGGTATATTTGTGCTGGTGTAGACAGCTGTTTCACAATCTATTCTTTCCTTATGTATTATTAGGGCCTATTTTGAGAAATCAAAAGGATTTCTCAATGCTGCATAAGCCTTGGGGACTGAGGAGAATAGCAGCAGACCTAGAGGAATCCCAGCCTCCACTACTCTCTTCTTCCCAAGGATTAGCACATAATACAGCATTTTTTAAAAAGGGCTTCATACACAAAAGCAGTTTTGCATCATGTAATGGGTGGTTGGTTGATGTTTGGCCAGGATAGCTCATATATCTTTGCATTTCATGCTACAAATGCACCAACAACTGAAACAAGCACTTATAATGGATGGGTGCTATACATCTCTTAGACAGAAATCTTCACATTGGAGCCAGTGTAGTTTATAGGCAGCAGGAAAACTGGTCACAGCAAGAAAAGTTTCTTAATTTTACAGAACGAGAAGTTGCTCAATTTTTTTTTTTTAAAAAGCTAATTAATATTTATACTGAAAAAAATATTTTCTAAATGTTGATACAAAATAATTTTTTAAATTACAGTGTGACTTGGTATTTTATTTTATTGTAAGTTTCAAGTCTGCCTTTCATGCTTTTGCTTTATAGATCTTTTGGTTTTAGAATAGGACAGAATATTTCACTATTTCAGTTGGAAGGCACCAACAACAACCTTCCAGTCCCTCTGCCTGACCTATTTATCACTGACCAAAATTTAAAGCAAGTAGTTGATGGCATTGCCCAAATGCCTCTTAAACTCTGTCAGGCCTGGACCAGCAACCAGCTCTCTGGGAAGTCTCCTTTGCCTCCTAAAATGCTAAGAGAAGACAAAGTCTTATGAAGGCGTAGTCAGCTAAATGAAACAAATAGAAAAATCAGCTAGGATGGTGTAAGAAAAAACTACACTGTATCACAGAAGAAGGAAAATTTTCTGTGCTCCTAAATTAGAGATGGTTGTATACACTTTACACTGATGCCAATAATATTCCCATTAGTTCCACTATTATGAAAGAATAAATTCCACACATTAAATAAAAAAATGTATTTAAGGAAGGATTAAAAACACTTGAAATAAACCCTAGAAAATGGTATTAATATATTGGTTATAAACCTATGATATACATCTGAACATAAATATTTAAAATACTCAGTCTCTACTGACCTTCCCTTAATATAAATACATAACACATTCAATTAAATTAATTGTATTTAGATTTTCAATCAGCAAAACAATTAAAAATGCTTCTTCAGGAAATGCATGAAGATCTGGCTGCTTCTGGAGGCACAGGAACAAATGTTTTTTACAAAGCCCAGGAAAATATTATGACTGATAGCATTTCGAGTTACCAGACTGAAATAAAAATCTTAGGCTATATTATTAACCTCAGTGGCAAAGCTCAAACTGAAATCAAAGAGGAAACATCTGCTAAAGATCTGCCCAGTGAAATGTTCTTGGCACAACCAGCCACGATCAGCAAGAGACATGCCCTCATTTATCATGAGATGTACAATTAGTTTGACACAATATTTTTAACACATCAGATGTACACTGACAGGAAAACAACACTGGGCTTGGTGTCCTTGCAGTCAAACTATGACAAAGCCCAATTTTAGCATCTGTTGAAAATGACACAAACACTTGTTTCTATCTAGCACTCAGATAATCTGGGTGACAAAGGCCATAAGATACTGGAAAGTCTCACATAGATAAACTCCCACTGGAAAGCCATCATGTCCAACCCTCTGCTCACAGATCACTCTATATATTGCAAATTTCCATATGAGATAGAAATAAAATATATATCTTTATTCTATAGAAGTTTATGAGAAGGATAATTTGGTAGTGATGCACTAAACATCTACTTCCAAACCCTTCCTGCCTGATAGAGTTTTTGAGAGAAATAATTCAGGTCTATATACAGAAAGGAGGAAAACAACCCCCTAGAAAATATTTCTACCGGTTATAAATGTACAGACTCTTCAAATTTATAATTCTTATTTGTGAAGAATGTGACATTTATGAGCAACCATGACTTTGAAGTACTACATTGGAGTTATTCCTATCAAATGATATAAGGAAACATAAGGATTCTGAAACACAGCAAAATACAGACTTAATATTAAACATGGCTTTGTTGGCTTTAATCCTTAGATACAGAAAAGAGTGACAGATTATTTGGGTTGGAGCAAAACTGACAGACATTTCAGTTATTTTCTGTATTTTTCATAATTTAAGTGTGGTAAGTGTCAGATGAGAAGAAAAGTCCAATAAAAAAGTCTGTGAGAGAGAGTTTGCCACACTTATTTCTTATCTGTTAGTGACTTGGATGGTTTTCAGATTTAATATATTTTTAAATACTTTTATTAAACACAGATAACCCCATGTCCTCATGATTTACATCCCATGTAATCTTGCTAGGGAAGAATTTCTTATAAGGCAGACATGGCATTTCTGGCACACAGTGCTACTTCTAAGCAATTATACCTTTCCACAAGGTGCTTAAGAGACCTGCAAAGTGTATGGCCCAGGAAACTCCACCTGCTGTTCAGGAGCAAGCTGTTCAATAGCTGTTCAAAGCTATATTTTGCAGGATCAAGTAAGCAGAAAGTGTCTGCTCAACTCAACTATTTCAGCAGATAAAGTTGAGGCAAACTGGAACAAATCTACAAACGGGAATGTTCTACAAGCCAACCATAGGCTAGCTTTCTAAAACTATGGGCAGTAAGTAGGTTGCAGATTGAAAATGAGGCACTTGGAGCTGTGAGAAAGCTTGTGTGTTGTGCCCAGGGCTAATTAGCCCAGCAGGGCAGCAGGGCAGGTTAGGTCTTGTGCTCCCAGCTCCTGCAGACAGGGCTTGAACTGCCCCTGTGTCTCTGCCCCAAATCACAACCTTCCCCCTGCCCAGCTCCAGCAGCAGCAGCAGCAGCAGCAGCAGCAGCAGCACCAGCACGCCCTTGGACTCACCAAACTCTGCTTTGGGCAGTGGCCAATCTATCTGTAGGTACCAAACACCTCAGTGTGCTTTGTAACCAGAAGTTTAGGCAGGTTTCATTTTGTTGCTTTGTTTTACCCCAAGTATGGCCTGGATGAGTATTTATTTCAATACAAGAGTGAAATAACTACCTGAAAAACTGGGAGGATCACAGACAAAACTAAGATCAGGTATCTATTGCAATACTGGCACCACCCCCAGCAAACCACAAAATAGCATTGAAAGCCAGATATGCTTCCATAGACATGTGGAAAATTATACTTTGCACAACTGACAAGGATCAGAGTCCATTTGGAAGTTAAAAGCCATTTAGGGAACACAAGAGTCTAGTGTATGACTTAAACCTGTAACAAAAAAATACATACTTACACATTGAAATTAAACATGAAATGTGGAAGTGAGTGTGGAACAGGCCAATTTTAAAAATAAAATTAATGAAAACACTATCAAAAGTTTAATTTTTATTTTAAAGAAGCTATACAATTTTCAAAATAATTTTATTTGTTAAAATAAGGGCATTAACTTATTTTTCAAACATTTTGTAAACCTGTTTAAATCACTTCTTAAATGCTTTGTGAGATACATACATGATGTAAGATACCTACACAATACTTGAGTTCAAAATGAAATAATTTGATATATACGTCCTCAACAAAGTAATATTTTTCATCAGTTTCCTTAGTAGTGTAAGTGTATGCATGACTCCAGTTAGTAGGTGTGATCCAGACTCTCTTAAAAAAATTTTATAGATCCTTCTCTGCAAAAAGACTCCTCTCCTTTCTAAAGATCAATTTCACCAGTAAAATGGAGAGCAATTTCATTCAACATTGCAGCTTTCTTTAAATCTTGGGCTCCATAGATCCAGACCTATAACCCTTCCATGTACTGATGCTCAGCATGGTCACTGGCACGAGTATGACTTTGCAATAGAGGATACAGAAACACTGCCAGCATCTGCAAAAATGCCAAAGCTCACACAGTCCTCATCCTCTGTACCTCTGTAAACATCTTCTTGGACTAGAATGAAATACTTTTGCTGCTCATTTTATTTTTTGGAAAATAACAGACTTCTTACCAAAAAAAATGATCTTTAGAAACTCGTTCCTGCAGAAGGTTCCATTTTTTCCCCAAGTCAATAGATACATAAATCTAGAAAAAGGGGAAAAAAGGTGAAAAATTAGATTATAGGAAATTGATGATACTGTACATCTTCAAAGACAGGCCCTATATCACTATTAGAAAGACAGAATGTACACAAATTAAAAGGGAAAAAAAACCAAACCAAAACAAAAACTCAAAACCACATTACCAGGAGCTCAGTACCTTGTTTTTCAGAGTAAGAGCATTTCATAGAGAAATTCTATTAAAATATCATCTATAATAAAGAAAATTCTGTGACAACGAATTCTTGTTTACTGTGAAAACAATTCACAGTTCATTTGGGGTGAGATTCTCTTTTACCTCAGCATGGTTACACAAGAGGGATGGTAAAAGGGCAGTTCTCCTTCTTCCCACTCATTGACCAAACAAGCACAAATATTTCCTTTATGCTTCAAGCCTTAATGCCATCAAAAATACTTCAGCCAGTAATTCAGTGGATTTAAAACTCTGCTAAAGTAGGACCAAAATACATTACAGAAATGCTTAAGAGATTTGATGAGAGATGCACTTATGGGCTTGCTCCATAACCACTAATTTGTAACCCATGAGAAGTGGTCCCTCAGCACAGAGGCAGAAGATGGCCTGGAGAAGAAGGATTCCAGCTCCACCTTCTCTATGAACATTTCCCCTCTGGTAAATAAACAAATGCTAATGATATGGATGGATATCAAGAGTAAAGATCAAAGATGTTTTCCCCCAGAATAATGTGAGATCTAAAATAGCTATTAACAAATCTCCTTCCTTTAGCATTTGCCTCAAAATATGTTTCCTCTAGTTAAAATAGGAAGTTTCTATCAGACTTCTAAAAAGACAGATTTAAAGCCCCCTGCTGTCTGCATGCATTTCTTATTTGATCCAATTTACATGAGGTGGGTTTTCTCTTGATATCTCCAATAAGGGGGGGGGAAAGGCAAGTAAAACTGTTCTTCTCTGATGTAGAAGTCACCTATTCAGTAACTGTGTTCTGGAGGAAAGTATCTTATAAGGAGTAGTGAGGAATATTTTTGTTCTAAAATGACAGGTTCAATGAAAAAAACATGAAAAACCCCCACAGTTATGTATTATGTTCTACTGTAGAAAAACAGCAATATCAATATGTAAAGATAAAGGCTGAGGTGACGTAGCATAAACTCTATGGGTAAAATTACTGATGTTTGAATTAGAGATAGAACGGGATTTCCCAGTTACTTTGCATGTCAAAATGTCTGGGCTTTCTTCCATTGCACACTTAATTTAAGGAGATAGACCACAGGGTAGGAACCTACAATGAGGACTCTGCCTGCCTGCTGTAGTATTGACCAGCCACTGCACAGACAAATGATCTGGGATCAAAAATTCTTCATCCTCAGAGCTAAATGATGGGGCTGCAGTGCCAGGCTCCTGATTTGCCTGCTAAATTTCTGTTATTAATTTTATATGGCTTAGGATTTCCTGCAACCAGGGTATTTTAGAACACCCTATGCTGAGCAACCTCCTGGGGGGGAAAGCTGTGGCTGTGAATGGAGTGGACTGTGCAGGATGAAGAACCTAAGCTGCTTATTTCTTCAAACTCTTGTGACCACAGGCATTGCAGAAAAGATAACCACTGGGATTACCATTTTTCCAAAAAGTCCCTGCCCACCGAGTAATCTCCCTCAGCAGACTGCTTAAATCTGGGAGAGATGATCATTCAATGCACTATTCTAACCCTGTTGTCTAAGCTGCAAAGAAAGCCAAGAATTCAGAAGTTATTTGGAACAGGGAACTATTTAGGATAAGGGACAACACTGGCACAAGAACAAAAGAATATATTTTTGTCATCAATGAATTTCAGAAGAAAATCAAAGATTCTTGCCCTTTAAACAGTGATGCCTGTATGGGAGAAGCCACCCCCTCTCCCCCAAACCCAAACTACCTCCTTGCACACACACTTTGGATTGAAGTATGGGAGCTTACAAGTGAACACTTTGGCTTTCTGCAGGGAAAAGAAGTGCTTGCAATCTTACTGTAAGGGAGAGTGAAGTAGTACTGAGACATATTCAAACAGAAATGAAATTTTAACTGACACAGTATTTGACATAGATAAAATATAACATGTAACTAACTTACACACACATTGAACGTTCTGTGTCAGCCAAGTGACCCGTATACATTCTGTTTTTCAACAGGTACATATGATAAAACTATTAAATCAGATTAGATATGATGTGAAAACAGTTATTTTAGTGGACAGCTAAAATCTCTGGCTGCAGCAAATAGATCTAATAGGTCTTATAATTCTGCTTATTCTCACTTGTGCAATAAGCGTGTGGGAAAACTTTTCAAAAAATATTAAAAATATTTTTCTGTTTTGCCATTATGTCATCCTTTCTGCTTCCAAATGAACAACTAAAATCTATTGCAGCCTTGTCTGTTTTTTAAAAAAATCTAGAAGCATTTACGGAGGCTCAGCAAATAGATGATTGTTATTCATTATAATGGAGGGGTAGCCAGAAAAGGAGTGTATAGATTTGAGGCAGTAAATGGATTAATCCAACCACATTGACTGGATCTGCATTCATTTATAGTGTCAGCTAGAGGCTGGAGCTTTATTTAAACAGCATCTGGAGTTCTGAATGAAAGAACAAGGCATATTTTGCAATATGAAATAAGCCCTAAATTGAATCAAATATTGTGGAAAAGGCCATGATGCTCCAGTAGACAAAGAAGCCTTGCTGACTGCTATTTATGAAGGACTTGATCCTGTATTTCTTGCAGTCTCCAAAGTGCCTTTGTAAGAAATCATTTGAGTAACAAGAGTTAACGGTTTCTCCTGAGTTTTAGATTGTGTTACATTCTGATACTACCTTATTTTAGGGAAGGTAAAGTTACTTAACTCAAAAACCTAGAGTGTACTGTCTCCTCAAAGCAATTTCAGATCAACATTATCTCTCAAGATCATTGATTTTAGTACAGTGACCTTTTCTTGTGTCAAGTTGTAATTTTGATTTTAAGCTCCTTCTCTGCCAACATCACTTTATCTTCCTCTCCCTTCTAGCCCAAATATATCAGATTTCATACAAAACATAAACAGGTTACTGACCCAGTTATAGTCAAAGGCATCCTTCATTCCTACACATCTAAGGTAAAGATATAGGACTTGTCAAGGAAGTCTTGATGATTGACTCTTTTTAGTGTCATTGAAAGTCTGAGTAAAGTCCATCAGATTACCTAACCCTTCCTGCTGCTCCTGCAGAAGTATTCCTTACTGAATATATTTTGCTCGGGGTTTTTTTGTCCAGTCACATTTTAAGTGTAGCAAATTGTAGCATCATTCCTTTTGGGAGATTATCCAGGTATAACATGGCTGACAATCTTACTATCATGCTTCATTCATCAAAACACGAACCAACTGCTTCACTTTGTACTTCTACCTCNAAGGTAAAGTTACTTAACTCAAAAACCTAGAGTGTACTGTCTCCTCAAAGCAATTTCAGATCAACATTATCTCTCAAGATCATTGATTTTAGTACAGTGACCTTTTCTTGTGTCAAGTTGTAATTTTGATTTTAAGCTCCTTCTCTGCCAACATCACTTTATCTTCCTCTCCCTTCTAGCCCAAATATATCAGATTTCATACAAAACATAAACAGGTTACTGACCCAGTTATAGTCAAAGGCATCCTTCATTCCTACACATCTAAGGTAAAGATATAGGACTTGTCAAGGAAGTCTTGATGATTGACTCTTTTTAGTGTCATTGAAAGTCTGAGTAAAGTCCATCAGATTACCTAACCCTTCCTGCTGCTCCTGCAGAAGTATTCCTTACGGAATATATTTTGCTCGGAGTTTTTTTTGTCCAGTCACATTTTAAGTGTAGCAAATTGTAGCATCATTCCTTTTGGGAGATTATCCAGGTATAACATGGCTGACAATCTTACTATCATGCTTCATTCATCAAAACACGAACCAACTGCTTCACTTTGTACTTCTACCTCCTTCTCTCTTCTGACAAATACTTCTACCCACATGTTGTGGGCAGGACAACTTGTTCAATACACTTTGGACTCTTACACTTCAAGATTCTGCACTCTGTAACTATAAGGAATGCAGTAATTATATCTACTATCAGGAACAAAAGGCATACTGAAATAATATATTTTCATAACAAAGGCTTTTCATTGCTTCAGGCTTCCCTGAAGTATTTTATTTGCATAACATGCATTCAAATTATTTGTAATTGTGTTAGGATTTCAAATCAAAGCCAAGTAAAATATTTTGTGTAATTTGTGACTTAGTTTGGTTTGCTATGTTTTTTATTCTAGTTCTACCCTTATTTGCAAACACCTGTAAACAAGAATTGGTTTGGGATCAGCTGTTAACTTCTACATTCAAAAATATATCCCAAAAGGTGTCTTGATATAACATCACTGAAATCAGTGCAGTATTTGGCTGCAATATGTGCAACTTCTCTGACTTATCTCACCACCTAAATATATACTTTCTGTGAAGTATGATAAGGATTAAAATGAACTGGAGTTTACCAATTTAAGTTTAAAACGGGAGTAATGGTAGAGGTGAGTGAAGGCTGCTACCAGGATTAGAATGACAGTGAGTCTGCAGCTGCAGTTTTGGCACTGTGAAAAAGAGATGAGCTACACACGTGCAGATGGTGTGCAC
>VZTR01007919.1:100090-126049 GCA_013400775.1 Chaetops frenatus | reverse complement strand
AGATCACAAAAGCACATTGGAGCTTGCAGTAACATTTTTTGCTAATTATTGGTGGAGAGAGAATGAAGAAACTGGCCTTCCAATACCCATCACTAATGAGACTCAATTTAGGCCTTTTACATAATCTACTTGTGAGAGCAAGGAAAATCCCCACCCTATCTGATAGATATATACTGGGATAAATTTCCCAAGGAGATTTGCCTCAATCATGAAAGCAGCCGGAATGTTAAGACTTTGATGTGAAGATGGAGGCTTANGCCTCTTCACTTCCATTTTATACTTTTTTTTAAAAATGATAATGATGGTGATAATACCTTTCTAATTACAAAAATAAAGGGGAAGGTCAAGGGCTGTTAGTGATTTGTGCAACATGCNCTAAAATCAATACAGTATGAATGACTGGTAATGGTGTCTCAGACCAGAATCTAGCCAATGCTTTTCCTGGGCACAGTTGTTAAGCTTTTGAAAGTGCTTATATGCCCTGAATAAACTTATTTTGACTGGTAATGGTGTTAGTTTGCCCCTTTTTCTTCCCAAAAAAATTACACACATAAGGTTGTACCTGTTGACAACTGTGGTTAAACTGAATCAGTCCTTCACGTGCAATTTTTGTAAGAAATTTTAGTGTGCTTATAATATTTCCTTGCAGCAGCAATATCTTTGCTAGTCTGATATTACTTCACCACTTTTTACAGAACCAAACCCACCAGTTCCTTCAAGCTCATAATGGAGCTACTGCCTTTTTTGGCTATTTAAAAAAATAAGTTTGTTTTTAGCCTCAGAAAAAAATACCACAGTACAGGAATTCATTAATTAGCTACCATGTAATGTGAAAATCCACAGAAAAAGCAGGTGCAGACAATGTCCTATGCATTTGCAGGATGCTTATTCAAAGAAAGACCTGTGTGTGCTGGACAAAAAGTAGTACAGTTTACCAAAATATGTCCAGCAAAGACAGTTGATGACACATTTGTTGAAAGATTGCACAAAAGATAGACTAGGCATTGTCAATGACAGATTTTTTCCAAAGAGTTTTTTCAACTAGAAACCAAAAAAAGTATATACAATAATAATAGCTACTAAGAAACCCTTGTTTTACACTGGCACCATTGCACACACTGATCTTTTTGGCAACCTATGTTCCCCTCAGGTACAGACCTGACCCAATTGGTGATGTTCTCTGACATGTGGCTCAGAGTTGTTGGGGAGGAAAGCAGCAGGGTTTCTACTACAACTTGCATCTATAATATCTACATGCATCTGCTACTGATTTAAAAACATGCCAATGGTTTTTAGGGTCTAACATGGCAACCAAATTTGAAAGCATATGAAATTTACCTACTTTGCCAACACAAAATTCATCTATAATTTTCGGCAATCAAATGAACCTGAAACACATTATTTAATTAAGTCTACACATTATAACATCCAAACAGAGGATGATACATTAGAAACATGCTATGATTTAGAAAATCTTTGTTCATGAAGTGACCTGAATGAAGTCAACTTCAGTGATTTTTCTTTAATATCCCATGAAATATATATGTTATGCAAACTCAGGTAAGTTGAGCAGTTTTGAGTTTTACTATTTGGATCTATGAAGATTCTTTTCCTACTGAGACACTACAGGAGAATTTTTATCGTTACACATCAGAATCAAAAACTAAGAGTAAATCATGAAAGCAATGTAGAAGAACTAAAATCACTGAGCTAGCTCAGCTCAGCTATAGTTGCTAAGCAATTGTTATGTTAGACTACTTGTACAGTGTTATGTGTGTACATACACACCTTTTTTCCATGCCATTCTCTGCATGTTACTAACCAATATTTCCACAGGAAAGCAAAAAGACCAGAGTAAATTTTAATTCATGTCTGTTGAAGTTTTAGCTGATTAAGGTAAAGGATGACACAATTTGACCTCCCATTAAGAAATGTTAGCAAGTGTTGCTTTTCCAGACAAATTATCAATAACATTTTAATTAAGGTTTGATTGAGCCAAAGCAATTATCACATGGCAGCAGGTAGTGAGCAGCAAGGAGCTTGGGGTATCATTCTTTCCCTGCAAGGACTGGAAGAAGACAGAGTAATTACTATTGACGAGGCTAATCTTCCAGTCTTCTAACCTCAGGCATGCTCAGATGAGACAGATCCCACTCAGCATTCCTTGTCGACAAATTGGTCATTTGCATAAACATGTTTTCTCGCCAACATACGCTATTGTAGGAGATTTCCCAAAGATGGCAGCAGGCCAGACACTTACTTAGCAGCCAGTGTTCATGTCTTTTGCATAAACATATGTGCTTTTCTAGCCTTTACATGTAAGTCTGGAGACTAAACCTTACTAAGGGCAAGTGGAGCTTTGGGTCAAAACGTACTGATGAGGGTCCCTGCCTTTGAAGTCACTCCCTATTATCATAACAGCATACAGCTACAGTGCTTTTTCCCCCAGTGGACATTTCCTGTCCCCCCAAGGAAACTTTCAAGGCTTTTGGAAATAAAATTACTGTTAGACAGACAAGCACAACTTTATTACATGCTGGTGTAGCTGTCCAAAAGCATTATGTCAACATTGCATCTACATTATCCACACAAAGCAGTAACCCATGGCATGCCCTGCCCAGGTTGTTTCAACACAGAGTTTAAATTTGTTCTCCAGATACCAAACTGAAGCTGGGGAATGGTATTATTTCATTCATACATTTTATTCACATGCAGATGACATATTTATTACTGTTCATCACCTTGTCCCCTCAAAGATCAGCCCAACTTCATTCACAAGGGATGAGAGTGCCCTGCCAAGATGCTTATCTGCAGTGAGACTAATGTAGAACCATGCAGTAACAATTACTGATAATAGTGACTGCCCATCCAGCTCCTGGATATTTCTATGGTCTTCTACTTGAATCTCTTCTGTCTGAATTTGTTCTGTTCTGTGCAAGGGAACATGATATTGGAAAATTAAAATAAATTTAGGAAAAAATCCCTGCATCTACCTCTTATTAACTCTATGTCCTTTTTTTCCTTCTTTTAAAATTTTTTTTCGACTAAGCAAACTGAAATGCTGCAGTATAAACTAAGTGGATACACAAAAGTATTGACAGAATGTAGACAGTTTTTAGAAAGTGACCTCTGTCATGTCCTTCAAACATTTTGCAGCCTGTCCCTGCTGATGAACAGCTATCACATCTCACAAGGCTCCATCACACTAGAAGCAGAATATCTCACTATTCTGCATCCATCAGTGGAATGATCTAAGCTTGGACTAAAATAACCACCCTGATATCTCATTTAATGGTAGATATATTTAAGATGATCTCTATAAAACAGATTTTCTTGTAGAAAAACCAAACCAAAATAAAACGCAGTCACCAAAAAAGAAAATCATAAACTTTTGTATATCGAATTTAACATTCTGCATCTTCTCAATTATTTCACAAGGAAATTTGCAAAGGCATTTGCAAATTGTGATTATGGTCTTCCAAAGCCTAAAATTCTAATCATCATATGGGGCCTTTTTTGCTCTGCTGAGTAAATTTCTTTAAATGTTCCTGACTCTCACTGCAGGTCAGGGGAAATATTGTTAGTATTTATCACCTGCACAGTGTCATAATGAAACAGTAATGCACTTCCTACAGAGAGATGGATGCTATTCTGAAAGGCATAAAATCAAAGTAGGTAAAGAAATAGAAAGAGAATGGATGAAAGCATTCCTAAGCTCAGTACACATTTTGTTGTCTCAACTGTATTTGCTTTTCCTTCCACATTACTATGTAAATAAAGTCGCAGTGATAAAAGGTGGGCAGCAATGTGTACAAACCCTGCAATATACACTCCTCCCTGGTATCATCCATGCTGAGACTAAATGGTGGAACAGTATCCCTGTATACATTCCCAGGCTGCTTCTTGCCTCAAAAACACTTCTATTTTATTTCTTACATGACTGAGGATTTAACCTACATTTTACACTGTAAAAGCAAAAGAATCACTGACTTAGTTTTTGCTTCCAAAAAAGAATTGTAGAAATTCACTATGGTGAGCAGTGTAACAAAGATTTTGGATACAGGCAGTCCTGCAAGGAGCAAGGAGTTGGACTCGACAATCCTTATGGGTCCATTTCAACTCAAGACATTCTAAGAGACTCAACAAGTGAAAATGGAAAAAGTAACTAACTGAAAGAAGCACTTATTAAACTTCACCTGACAGTTCAATCCCTTTTGTCCTTGAAAAGTTTAGTTACAGCTTGAAGATGACAGCTGTAGATTTCCCTCCAAAGGATTTCGGAATTTTCTCTCAATATATTCATCATGCATTGACACCTTTGCAGGGCTGATCCAAAGATTACACTTTCTCATATCTGTTGACAGATAACAATAAAGTGGATTCTAGGAAGTCTGTAAGGATTTGGTCAGAAACTTTTCCTCTGTGTTCCAGTTCCTTACAGTCTCCTTGCAATGGGGTCAACCAGGGAGGAAGTGATAACGCATTGGCTGTTCATAAACCTCAGGCTGTTATCTCCTCATTTATCTGTTTTCAAGAATAGTTACGAATTTTGACATTACACTACTGCACTAATGAAATCAGAGGAAACCTTCACGATAAATATCAAGTGAGAATTGAAACGCTTTTGCTGTCAAGTTCCCAAGCTGGCCAGTGGAAATAACCCATGAGATGCTACAAGGGCATTGCTTCAAGGAGCTGTAGGACCAGAGGTCAGTGGGGCAGCACCCTGTACTATGGCCTTAGTCCGAATCTGATTGAAATAACACTGATAAAATTTCCTCTGCCCTGATTGTTGTAAAAAGGGTTGCTTCATGGGCTGCATAATTCAAAACCATAGGGAATTATATTCTCTCCTAAACCAAGCATCTCCTGGTTGACAGGCACAGGTAGATGGGATTAGTCACCACACAGCTCCTGGAGCTCTTCATTTACCAACATGACTGTAATTAACCTTCCCACAAGCACATTGCTGTTGCCATGGGAATTCACCCTGGACATGGAGATAGTTCCACCCTGTGCTGCATATGCTGAGGGAAAGTTACACTTCTGACAACTGTGCTGTAACAAAGGGGTGTCAAAGCAGCTGTGAGCATCAGCATCTTGGTGAGAGATGGGATGACAGCTCAAAAAGAAAGTCATGACTGATCAAAAGAAATTAAGGCCCCAAGAGGTGCCAGGGAACCCAGAAAACCACCTCACACCCGTTCAAATCACCTTTCTTTCCACTCCGCCAGAGTAAGCAGCAGAAAATAAAAACTCGGAAGCAGGAGGGAAGACTGCAGGAGAGCACTCTTCTGCATTTCCACATATAAATGAGGAAACAAATTAACAAATTAAAAAACAAACAAAAGAAATAGCAATTTAACCTGGTGTACAATAGGCACAGAAACTCAATAACACTTTTTATTTTTAAAATAAATGCAGTAGGCTTATCTACCTGAGAAAACAAGAATCATAAAATCTAAACAGAATAGCACCTTACTAGATAATATTTAGTTTGCACTCCCCAATTTGCATTATAATCACCACCTCCCTTCTTCTCAGAAAGGATTTCTAAAGACTAACATAATGAGATCTACAATTTATTGTATTTGTAATTGTACATTACTGTATGAATCTCAAGCATTATTTAAATTTATCAAGTAATATTTTTTAGTATTCTAGGAAGCCTTTAATTCAATATTAATATACATTTGTCAAATAAAGAATTAAAATACATTTTGAGTTGCATTATCTTTTCCTTCTTAAAAATTCAATTTGTATATTTACTAGTTTTCAAAATTCAGTGCCTATTATATCTTTAGATCATTAACTCCTTTGGATCCTAATACACTGTTAATGAAAAGGAAGGTAAAAAATCCAATCCATTTGTAGATATGATAAGGAAATTCTAACATAAATCACTCTACTGCAATGTAAAAGTAGTAATGATGTGTTTCTCAATTTTTCCCAGACATATTTCATCTGTCCATATTTAGGGAGGTAAAAAAACACTCAGGCATCCAAAATCCAAATCAGGCAAAATTTAGGCAGAGTCCAAACACAAGAGCTACAAAATAATTTTCACTGTAACTCTTCCCGTATCTAATTGTGCCTGACAACTTCTGTTTATTCCAGGAAAAAAAAATCTTGTGATGTTTTGAGTTTGCTGTTGTACACTTGCCAGCTTTCCTCAGGTCTGTCTGTAAGTGCCTGCCTGCTCCAGCTAAGACTTACAAAATCAGGCATCTACGGGTCTAAAATTCATGTCTACTAATCTGGGAGATGTGCTTAACCCATGTCCACAAGCATGGACAGCAAGAAGCTGAAAAAGGCAAAACTAAGAGCAGAAGACAGCAGCATTGCTCACATTTTCCTAATAGCATGTGGTGGCTGGCTACTCTGACTGGGAAGTGCAAGACCTAATCTTATATCTTCACCAGAAAACTACCTATTTATTATTGTAGAAGAACAGGAACATAAAAAGCATAAAGCAGAGTCAGACAGAAGCTGCAGCATGATTTCTGAGCTGCACTGTCTCCTGACAGACAAATGCTTACCCCAGGAACTGCAGTCAGGCCAGAGACACATTTTTGCATTCTGTCTTTGTTCACATTTTTCTGACAAATGGCTCACGGGCAATTCCAGGCTTCAACAGCATTAGGCACAATTCAGTTTTGTAGTGGCAGCACCAAGGGTTGGGAACTGCAGAAGGGGCAGGAGCAGGTTATCAGCATTTCAAGGGCAGCAGCAGCCTGGGGGGCTTGTGTGTGAAAGGCTAACAGCAGGATGGAGCTTCTGGGATCTGCCTGACTTGGAGGAGCTGGCTTTGAGGGACCAGGGATCACAGATGTTTAAGCTGAAGATGGATAAAGATCTCTTTCCTTCTCTTCCCCCAAACCTTGTTCCTTCTGGGATCTCCTTCTCTTCCCTTACTTCCTCATGACACTGCTGACAGCCTGCAGCTGCTGCTACACCTTTGCATTACCTCCTGCAGCCCCAGGCAACTGCTTTGAGCTGGCCAGACAGCCCAGCACAGTTCACATCTTGCAAACCTGACAGCCCCCATCCATTTTATAAAGAGCATATGCTGGAAGGTGGGACTGTGGGCTCCATTCCTGGAGCTGGATATTCAAACAACAACTGGGATGATGTTCAGCAGTGCTGCAAATCCTCTCCCAGGTCACCTTCAGACCTGCTGGGTGATACAACCAGCTTTGAGGGAATGGAGGTTAGGATGCCTCGCTGCCCCTTTAGGGGATTCAAAACTTGTTTAAGTTAAAATGAAAAGTGCTTTCCTGCTCTTTTTGCTTTTCTTCTCCTAGGGACCTGCTCCCATTTTCACTGGGCTGGTGCAAAATTTACAGCATTCAATAGGAAGAACTGTAATGACAACAGTTTCTTTAAGCAAGCTATTTGGATCAGGCTTCTCTCATTCAAACACACACATTCATTTTTTGCCCCTCCCAATATAAAAACAAACAAACAAACAAGCAAAAAACAGCTACAGCAAAGAGTTGGGTCTCTGTGCCAAAAAGTAAACTGCAAAGAAATATATGCTATTTTACATGTTATTTCACAAATACATGAAACACCCTAAACCATGGGATTATGGTATTATTCTGACATCTCAGACCAAGAATCTGATATGAACATGATGCATTTGCATATTATCAGATTTTGCTGTATGATAATCTGGATTATTGACTCATGTAAAGCAAATCTGCAACAATCAATCTTTTTCTAGGCTTTTTGAAATCCACTCAGCTCACTGAGTGCCTGCTTCAGACTCAAAGCTTTGCAGGGTTTTTTGCCTTGCCCAGCACTGCCACTATTCATGCTTGAAAACAGTTACTACAGAGAAGGTAATAAAGCTGTCCCACCACCTTGATTACCAGAAGATATCCTTTACTTTTAATTATTTTCATGCCTTCTAAAGGCTTGAGTAAAAAGGCTGTCATAGCTGAGTTTTTCATGGTTGGCAGTCTCTGTATATGTCCACTGTGTTTACATATTAAGCACAGTTAATGTACTCTACCACCAACTAACTTCAGTTTAAAATAGAAAAATGATAATCAAGTTTTGCTTTCTTCAAGGCACTGCTGTAATGGCAATCCAAGAGGGGAGGCAGAGTCTGTATTTCACAGATCCTCCACTATGTCAATGCTCGAAAAGCACTTAGCTCTATCTTACAACTGCTTTTATCACTTTGAGTTCTGAGCAATCTTTCCCTGATTACCAGTTATGTCCTCCTGAAATGAAAGTGTTGGAAAGTCCCTGTACCTCTGTATAATGTTAAAAGTTACCCTTTGGCCAGTGTAACTTTCCAAATGGCAGCAGTTTTTTCTTACTAGATTTCTATATGTTCTTGCCACCATGCAATCAAATACTTCAGGATAAAAAGCTTAGGGAAAATCAGACACTGAACTACAAACTTTCCTGGGTGACCTTAGACAAGTTTTCTTTGTGACTGATCCAGATCATCTGGGGAAGAAAAAAAAAACCCAACAAAACAACAAAACAACCAAACCACCAAACCTTACCCCACCAAAAAAACCCCAGACCCAAACAAAAAACCAAAACAGTAACAAAAACCAACAAAAACAAATAAACAAACAAAAAAAACCCCCACCCACAACTGTGTAAAAAAATCTCAGATCTTGAAGAAAATTGGAGGTGACATGTCATGTGAGCTCACCTTGAGACACCACCCTACTACGAGGCTGAGCACATTCTGAAATTTTGATTTTATAAATTATGTGTCCTGTACTGCTAGAAGATACAAGTGCAATCTTGAGAAGTCAGAAGTGCCAACTGGCTAAACCACTATATTTCTTTAAACTTACATTCTCAACTTGGAACTTGCTGTGAAAATTTCAATTAGTGCAAGCTACTGTGTACTAAAAAGCTGAGTACAGGAAAATATCCTTTTTTGCAGCTTTGATTGTACTGAATTCATGCGCTTGACAGTGAAACATCACTAATGTGGTAGCAATGGATGTTTGCTTATCAAAAAGAAACCAATCTAATTAAGAATTTACCCACCTAACACTGCAGTGCCTTTTTTGGAGCTATGAGTGCAGTGTCTCTTTAAAAGGAGCAGCAAGAATTTAGGACATCATAATATGACCCACCCGTCCAGGACTTGGAAAGGTGTCCTACTTCTGGAAATATTTTTGTTGCTATTTCTTTTCCTGTGTGTTCCCTACTTTTTCAACACTTGGGTTTTAAAAATTTATTGCTTATTTTCTATTCCTCCAAATGCCATTTTCTATCACTCCCTGCTGTCTTCCTCTGCACTCATCTGGAGCTCAGAATTGAAATGGATTATCTGAACTCAGCACTATCTCCAGAGGAGTCACCATGATGACAAAATTCAAGGAAATAAAAACATCTCAGTCACGGATCAGTCAGAGGAAAGGGCCAGACAGGACAGGTGGGGAGGAAAGGGAGATGAACCCATGATTATTTAAACCTCCCAAGTGAATTATGGTGTATAAAACCCTGAGCCCAGCTGAAAATAGGAACTTAGGAATCAAGAATGATATACTTTAGCAAACCTATTGACAGTGCTTCCCATAGAAATATTTCCCCTTGAAGCACAACAGAGTTGCAAAGGGACTGTTTCTGAGTTGTGTTTCAGAATATCCAACTGACAAGTACGCAGCAAGTATGCACCTTCACAATTCATGTTTGTCCTAATTTGCCAAAATAATCCACAACATGAAGGTATTTTGGGTTCTACTGTTGTGTAAAAAGAGAGAGAGATGGAGACTATTTCTAAAACCAACTGCAATTAGGTAGAAATAGACTCCTCAGCCCTGTCAAAAATGACAAGCTGTTGGAAAGAGAGCTTTTGGATAAAGTCACAGGCTGCATCCCTTTGCTCTAAAGGAGTGTCAATGCTGTGCACTGCAATGATGAGGGGGGAAAAAAAAGAGAAGTTGTCAGGCACTGATTCAGTATGAAATTAAAAAGCAAACAAACAAAACACACATGTCTTGGTATAGATGTATAGCTTGTTACTTGATTTTGTCCCAAAATAAACAATTTCCAGACAGAACAGTCTAGCAGTACCAGGAAATCACTTTAATAAGTACTTTCTTGTTTGGTTAACACTAACTTATTTTTTTCCATTAAAATTATAGATATGCTGAGTTACAGAAATCTCTATAATAAAATTATATTTAAACATTAAAATAAGTTATTTTAAAACCTAAACAAAATGCCTGCAATGAGGAGGAAATGTCCCTTACTGAAGAATAGCTATTATTATAGTTTAATGCTATAGCAATGTCTTATAATACTTATATGTACTATCCAAAGTACTTCTGCATTTTAGATATTTTATGCCCAGA
This sequence comes from Chaetops frenatus, assembly GCA_013400775.1. Classification (NCBI taxonomy): domain Eukaryota; kingdom Metazoa; phylum Chordata; class Aves; order Passeriformes; family Picathartidae; genus Chaetops; species Chaetops frenatus. The sequence continues at coordinate 115,712 of VZTR01007919.1, read as the reverse complement.
AATCAGAACATTTTAGTAAAACTTTTCTGAATAATAATCCATAATTTTAATAATACTCAAAGCATCTTGAAGACAAACTGTTTCACCTAGAGACTCCAGACAAGTTCTCTTCAGCTTATCACACTGATGACATTCTGGGATCTGTATTCTACAAAAAAGTTCAAAGGACCCTCAAGCCTGAGATTTAGTAATTTATGCACTTCCCTTACAAAGCAGCACAACGGAAGTTACATCTTCCTCACAAACTGTTTCAAGTTTGAGGGGTGTCAACTGATGGGCCAAGGCCAATCTTATGAGGTTCAACAACACCAAATGCCAGGCCCTGCCTTTGGGTCTCAACAGGCCCAGGCAGTGCTACAGGCTGGGGCAGAGTGTCTGGAAAGCTGCCTGGTGGAAAAGGATCTGGGGGTGCTGGTTGACAATGCCTGAACCTGAGCCAGTGTGTGCCCAGGTGGCCAAGAAGGCCAATGGCACCTGGCCTGGATCAGCAATAGGGCGGCCAATGGCACCAGGGCAAAGGTCATCAGTCTCTTCCCCCAGGTAACAAGGGACAGGACAAGAGGACACAGCCTCAAAATGTACCAGGGAAGGTTTAGATTGGATATTTGGGAACACTTCTTCACTGCAAGGGCTATCAAGCATTGGAACAGGTTGCCCAGGGAAGTGGGTGAACCACTATGTCTGGAAGTGTTCAAACACTCAGTAGATGTGGTGTTTAGGGACACGGTTTAGTGGTGACACCTGGCAGTGATAGGTTTATGGCTGGATAAAGGTAGGTTTATGGATGGTTTACAGATGATTTTAGAACCCAACCCTAACGATTCTATAATTCTATTATTCTAGGTCTCATACTCCTCACTAACCGTAAGTAACTCCCTCTACCCCAAAATGGTTTGAGTTTGACTTGATAACTTGGTGAATTCTAGTGGTCAAAAGATGTTTTCCTCCAAAAAAAAGAAGAGACAGCTCTGTGATACTTCATAACTGTATTCATTTTTTTTAATACACAACATGAAAATGGTAGGATACCCTCCTCCTCTTCTCTGAAGTCTTTATTGAGTGGATGTCACTTAATTTCATTCCTTGGATAGCTTTTCCTGTTAGACACAAGCATTTTCTTATGAAATTTTCTTTGTGTCTCTTATCTCCTGGGATATTCTGCTCCAACCATTCACTTAATTTCACTTTTCTTAACCTTTTCCAATGAAAAAAATGGTGTGAAAAGTATTAGATTGGGATGACAGTAAAGACTGGCATTCAATACCAATTCAATTCGCAAATTAGCAGGCAACTAATAAATCACAACAGTATTACAATAGTATGCAGGAGAAACATCTCTGCTTTGGGTGATCAATATGAAGAAATACAAATAAATAGCAGAAAATGACCAAAACTTGATGGATTGACAGGCCTATTCTAGAATAAGGAAAGAAGAAAGAAAGTTAAGCCCAGAGGAAGAGACCAGGTCCAACATCTAGAGGTGAGAGTGACAGCCATGCTATTACACGATCAAGTCTTAACATTATCATTCACCTAGAAAAGATCCAGAAGATAAGTTCTAAAAGTGGTAATTCAGAAAAATTTTCAGCCATCTGTTTAAGTCAGAGTTGGTAAAATCTGAGAGAAAACAAATAAAGAGTAAAAGAGAACCCACCATTAAAACTAGAAAACTGAAACTGAAAACAGTGTTCAGTCAGTTCTAAACAACTGGCCACAAAGTTTGGGAAAATGTCCAGCAATGGTGACACAGACGGTTTCAAATGACTGTAACAAAGATCATGTTCCAACTGCTTATTCAGTTTCAGATGCAAAACATAGGATAAGCCAGATATAACTACCAAGACACCATGAAAAGTTTATGATTTTCAAGTTCTCTATTTTTCCACATCTACTGAAGAAGGTTTTAATTCCAGTAACAAAGTTTACTGTCATTTTTTGGTCTAACTTTGCCAATTTATTTTAATAAGAATTTGAGACATCAACATTAACTTAGTTTTCCAAGAGCTTTTTTTCATTACCTGGGGAATCACTGATTCACAGGTTTCTAATGGTAAGGATCATCACAACTCCTAGCCTGGAATCAGCATGGTAATGACTATGCAATACCACTTACTATTCACAAGTTGAGCCAGTATTTGTCTACAGTATTTTTTACATTATAGAATACATCAACAGTTTCAAACTAGGTACCTCAAGAGGTGAAAGTCATAGTCCATTAAAATTTGCATGCAGTATGAAGTTTAAATTGCCTGGCTGAGCATTTCTGGAAAACTACCTCCTCTTACCATATTCATAAATCGTAGTCATAGTCATACCACAGTCACATGATATCTTAGTATTTCTTTTGAATAACTAATAAGACTGCACTACTTAAAATTCTTTTAAAAATATACATGTCAAACTCCCCCAAATTTGCAGCTTTCAGTAAAAGAGTCACCTAATTTGTCACAATTTGGATTTCTTACTATGCTGCAAAAGGTCTAGCCCTGCATGAACTCATGAGCTGCAAGGTGAACCAAAGGTAACTGGAAACTGTCATCTAAATGACAAATCCATTCAGTACTACTACAGGTTACTAGTGATTTTTACTCATTTGAGAGAACTACCTCTACCGTTAAAGCAAAAATGCTGGCATTCAATCATTCAATGTACCTGTCTTATCTCACTATCTTAGCCAAATGAAACAAAGATATGAAAATCTCTCTTGGCAGGGAGAAAAAAAAAGAAATTGATTTGGTTTGAGGAGAAGGGCATACTGGGTACAACTTTTAATTGCTGGCATTAAATGCTGATAAGGTTTTAGAGCACTGGAATGGGATGAGAAGCCATCACCAGGTTGGATACCTGCATCTGTGAATGAGGGTGTATGCTTAGAAATCCCAATAGCAACTCACAGAATGCACTTGAAAATACACTGGAGAGTGTAAACCTGACAGGACTGAAGCACTTCATCCTCAGCCACCTTCTTAACTGGTGTTGGACATTCCAAGCCCACACGTGGCATGTCTGTAGCACCTTTCCTCCTCTCTGCAGCTCCCACAGCCTCAGAGCTGCAGCTGTCCCACACCCTCCACCCAGTTGCCTAATCAGTTCTTATTTTCCCGATAAATGATTTGGCTATGCTCAGGTTCTGATTCTTCCTGCTGCTCCCATCTGTCTTCTCTCACCCCTCTTCCCTTATCAAATGCCCAACAGAAAATCTATCAACAGCCAAGTGTAAAAATATCCCTCCAGCATAGTGATACATTTTTCCATTTTTTAATCCTTCTGTAAAAATGGTTGATGTTCAGTATGATATGTCTTGAACCCAGCTGAAGACATAAGGGTTAATATCAGGATATTAACCTGATATATTAACCTATCATCATGGGTCCAGACTCCAAGAAATCAAATAACATAGCATCCAAATTCCTGCATATCTTTTGCAGATATGATGTCATACAAGCTGAGTTATTCTTATGCCCATAAGGAATTCTAACTCCTTTGACTTCTCTCCAACACACTCCTTTTGATTGAAGCTGTACCTTCTGCCAGTAGGAAAGAGTTATTAAGAGAGGAAAGGAAATAAAATACCTGTCAATATGTCTGAAAGAAGAAAACATTAATATAAGCTATAAGCACAAGACCACATTCTGGCATTTTTGTTAAGGACATGCCACAAAAGGATCATTTAACATACACTGGTCTCAGAGAACTGCGTTTTTAAACTTACTTTTTCATTTTTTAAAAGGAACAAGATGCAGAAGTCATAGTAAAAAATTCTTCAGTTGAAGAGATTGATTCCCACCAGTAACACTGCTCATGTAAGGCAGTCATGATAAGCATTATCAGATTTTGTTCACTCTGCAGAAGAAGATTCTTAATGACCTTATGAGGAATCTAAGCTACATTTAGTTAATTTTTATGTTTAACAGCCACATATCAAGTACTCAAAACTGAATTCTGCATCTTTATTAAAAAGTATTAAAGAAGAGAGAAAAATCTACATTGAGGAAAATTTTATAAAATTCTGAGAATACTATGCATGCCTATTTCTAAATACTACTGCCAATTAAAAAAAAATACTTTTCTCAAGTAAAAGTCTTTATCTAGAATTTAATTTATACAATAAAACTTTTAGAAGACCTATTATTTATCCTGAGAACACTGACAGCAAGAATGGATAGAGATGCCATAATATCCTCTAAAATACCTCCATGTAAACACACATAGAGCCAGATAAGAAAGCAGAACATACTATCAGAAATCCATCATGCATGTACAAAATACAATGGGGAATTGAGTGTCAAATCTCACAATGGTGGACTTCATCAAAGACAGATTTACAGCTTTGTGTCTTTGAATAGTGGACCAGGATTTTCTTCAAAGGTTTCTGTGAAATTCACGGCTAACAAGTCACATTTAATCTTTAAAGTCACGAGAAAAAAGGTGCAATTCCAGAGATGTTATAGCTACAAGAGTGAATTCTTTAACCAATTGACCATTTTTATTAACACAATTGAACTTTAACACAATTTCTCCTAAACCTAAGCAATAATGAGATCTAAGGATTCCAGGTTTCTCATTACAAGGAGGATATCTCAAGGCTTTGCCTTGAAACAATGTTCTGAATGAGATCTGCTACTGCAACTGTATTTGTTCTCCAGTAGAAAACAAAATCTGATGTCACTGTAATGAGACCGATAATATCTTGTTACCACAGAAGAAAACCTGTGATAAGATAAAGGGATTTCCCTGTAGGATAGGATAAATCTGTCTGAGCAAAGAAAGATCATCCCTGCTTATCCTGAAGTACACAAATTTAGTGAAATTAGCATTATAAATATGACTGCAGAATTTCATAGCAGAATACATTCTCCTTCAGAGATTTTTCACAGCTATTTACTGGCCCTTCACTTCAAACTCCATAAGGGATATCAAAGTCAAGCTGAATTGCTCAGAAGTTTGCCACAACCAGAAATACAGCGTCGTGTATCAAATAATTTTATATTTATTCAAACACATACTACTAACCCTGACTTTAGTAAGATGCCAAATGGATTTTTATAATTGTAACTCCTTTCAGGTCACTAAATAATCTGACTGACATATAAACAGAAACATTAATGAGTGTTCATGGATATAGTAAATTAGTATGACACAGTGTTAGAGTGATGTTATAAATGGGACAGTTTAGCCTGGAGGAGGCAAGATCTAATCAGTGGAGGGTGCAAAGAAGACGGAGCCAGGATATTTACAGTGGTGCCCAGTGACATAACCAGAGGCAGTGAGTACACACTGAGACATGGGAGGTTTCCTCTGAACACCAGGAAATACCTTCTTGCTGAGTGTTACCAAGTGCTCTCACCTTGCCTGAGCAAAGAAAGTTTGTATTTGCCAAAGTCTTGGTGTATTTATCCTAGACTAATTCCAGCACCTTGAAATGTCACCACTGGAGGATTCTTCAGTAAAGGCTCAGCTACACACAACAGATCCATTCAAAATCACGAAGTCAGTGAAGCAGCACCCACTCAGCTCTTTCTTGCCTTTGAGTCACTTCTGAACAACCCAAGTTGCAGCTTACAAAGCACACAGCACTAGCTAAGCTAGTGACAAATTGAATTTTGAAGTAAGTATGTATTTAGAAGATAAGAAATGTGAGAAGCTCTTTCTGGGTTTTAAAATTAAGTCTGTTTTGGATTAGAAGAAAAAAACCTGAGAGTTTGGTTCTATACTACCATTTAAGTAGGTTAATAGCAAATATTCTGGCTAACAATGAAATTAGTGAGGTTTTCCTACTGCGATGCCTTTTTCTTTTTTTATTCACTGCTTTAAGCTGTTCTACAAATATGCTGAAACTACAGCTTTGAATGGCTTTAACAACATAGGAGCTATTGATTTTTGCACCCAGTTCCAAGAGTTGATGAATGCCCTTTTTCCACTTCAGGAGAAGAGAGATGACAGATCTTCCATCTGTTGGGACTGAGAACCTTTGTCACTGAAAAACAGTTAGACTTTTTTGCCTCCTAAGGGCAGAAAACCAGAAAAACTTGGCCATATAGCTGTTCTTTAATAGACAGTGCTTAAATTGAGAGTCTATAACCACATGGGCTGCTTTCCATAGAGGGTTTGTTTGTGTCCCAGGCACCAGAGCCAAGGGAGATGGCAACATTATTTGTTGAATGTTGCTGTTACTGCAAGATAAATACAGCAATTCTTCTTTTTATCTGTGAAGTGCCTTTCAGATAAACAGTCTGACCTGAAGTAAAGCCCTTTGCTGTTTAAAATCAAAACCAGAAAAGATCTGTTTTCCCAACAAAAGCAAGACAAAGCAGAGATGGCTTTGGACCTGATGTTTAAGACCAGCATCTGATACCATCCCAATCAGGGTTACATTAGCAAGAGGAGGAGAAAGAAAAATAAAAATTTAAAATAAAAAAGGAAGTTCAAGAAAAATGCCACTGAAGAAATTATGAGACACAGAAACAAGACAATAACAAGGCTGAAATTTGCAGGACCTTTGCTGTCAGGTTCTGCAAAATCAAAGTCAGTAATAAGCCCTGGCCAAGAAGCAGGAGCCCAGCAGGGCCATTAAGATGGCATTAGGGCTGAACTACAACTCCCCAGAGGAAGTGCTGTGCTCTGAGTTGCTGAGTGTTGAAGCAGCATTTTAGAAGGAAAATAATCTGGAAGAAAATTTGTTCTCTATTTCACCTTCAAAAGAATGAGAGAGCAAGAGACTAAGTTTGCTCCTCTTACAAGTTCAACACGTATTTAACTACATGACATCCTAGTGGCTTCATGTACCAGTAACACACAACTGTTCAATTACAAACACGTTGTTTCCAAGAATACAACATAAAGATAACAGATGTTACTAAATGCATTATATGCATCTATAACCCCAGGTAAACAAGCTCTCCCTTCTCCTGCTGTATTTCCCCAATACCAAGTAGAGATACTTATTCTTGAAACCTCAAACAGTGGAAGACTCACATTAGCTCTAGCCTACCTGTTTCAAGGCTTCACCCTCCTTATTGTTAGAAGTTTTTTTCTGATGTATAACCTAAATCTTCCTTGCTGCAATTCAAGCCTTTTTCTCACTGATCTCTCTGTAAAAGACCATGAATGCATTCTCTACCTCTTTGCAATAGCCTTTTATATATTTGAAAGCTCTTATCATGACACGTTAGTCCTACCTTCTCTGTACTAAAAAAAAAAAAAAAAAATCCAATTCCTTCAACCTTTCCTCATTAGAATTTTTTGTTTTTTGACAGATTTATTAGGACTCTTGGTTTTTTGCTGAGCTCTCCTAAATTGGTCCATATCCTTTTTGACCTTAGGAGAATCAAGGAGGACTAAAGAATTCCTTCTGATGTTGAACAAAATATTCCTGTGTTCCTGTCACACACTCCAGATGGTGTTTGACACCACTGACAAGAGATTGTTTACCTAAGTTCAAGTAAAAATTGACTATTAGAGCACACTTTTTCTTGTTTGGCTGGTGCCTAAGGGATCATTACCCATCCTCTGCTTGTACAGTTAATTACTCTGATCTAAATATAGAAGGTTAAATCTGTCCTTTCCACATAGCAACCCAGCTAAGCTTATTTTATTTTTCTCTTAGTGTTTCAGTAACGGAATGGCTAAAATTATTTTATATCCACAGAAGTCAGACTTTGTCTTTTAAACATCCTTGTATGTTTTATAATGTTTTTGTTGTGACATGAAGACTGAATAAGTAGTCTCTGTCCTTCATTCAAAGTATTTAATGAAAATATAGAATAGCAATTGGGCTCCTGAAAAGTCCCATTTGATATATCTGTCCATTCCAACAGACCGTCTAATATATAAGAATATAGACATCTACAGTTTCTCTTCTATCTATCAGAACTGTTAAGCTGTCAGAATAGAGAAATGAATTTATGACACTTTTTTCTTCATTAACCTTGGTTTCTTGATTACAGTTATTACGCATAATTATAATCTTCCAGTTGCTTGCAATAAAATTATTTATTTTTTCCAATGCTTTTCTAAAAGAAATAGTTAAATTGACAACCTTGTAATGCCAAGATTCTTCCTCCTTCCCTTCTTTTACAGATGGCGTTATGTTTGCCCTTTTCAATCAGATTTTGCTTAAAAACTATCATGGCACTGAAGGCCAGCCAGTTTCACAAAATCCTGGAGTATTTCTTGCCAGTATGCTTACAGAGCCTCAGTCTGGGTGGGGTTCTCAAAGTACAAGTAACATTTACCCCCAGCATAAAGACCTGCACAAAATGCAGCAGTGGCAGAACTTTGAAGTCCTCTGTTTTCCTCTGCCTGGAAGGGTTCAAATTCATGTCTCCTATCAAAGCAGCTCAAAATATGAAATTACCTCTCAGGAGGGTGCAGCAGGGAGGAACAGGGATTATGAAGTCTTGCAGCCCTTCTTACAACACCACTCCTGTATTTCATAGCAAACAGTCTCTGCTAAGTACAGAAGCTGAGTCACAAGGATTCACATCAGCCCTCTGTGTTCCTTCTCTCTCACTTGTGCCTCACAGGGCCAGCTAGGACAGTTTCAGCAGGACAGGGGAGTCAGAGTCCATCGTGCTGATGACAGCACTGAACTGGTCTCTATCACCTCCTAAGCAAATATTCCACTAACACAGGACATTAGTATCTTCAGAAGTCCTCTCCAAACTACAGTTAAAAGACTACTGCCATCTTCCTAGAGTGTGGGTATCTAATAAGGTTCCACACACTATGTGGTCTGTCAAATTATTATAATTGTCAATATTTTAAAATATCNGACATTAGTATCTTCAGAAGTCCCCTCCAAACTACAGTTAAAAGACTACTGCCATCTTCCTAGAGTGTGGGTATCTAATAAGGTTCCACATATTATGTGGTCTGTCCAAATTATTATAATTGTCAATATTTTAAAATATCAATCATCATATATAGATATTTTAAAAGTCAACACTAATATCTAGCAAATCCCTTTAGAACAGTATTTTCTATTTCACCCCAGTGTATTAAATTCATTTACATCAGCAAAACTTAAATTACCTTGCCAGAAAAACACTGATTGAGGCCATGCACTTAGAAGTACTGACATAGTCTGTGTGCCTGAAAACATCACTGCAAGAATTCTTACTCACTCCTTAGATTAACTACAAGAAAAATACTATATTAATTTCCTAATACATAAAAATACCTATCTCAATGCATCCATACATACTAAGCTGTGATCATATCCAGAAAGCACAGCCTGAGAAGTAGTTCAATGTCAAAAAAACGCACAATTCCTCCCCCCAAAAAATATCTTTTAATGGTATCTTTTGATCATAGTTTTAATTTGCTTCCCAGCAGCCACAAAAAACCCACTACATTTAATATATCACAAATTTTTCATCACCATAATCATCCTCTATGCTGGGTTGCTTTAAATGTTAAAAGGAAAAAACAAACAAACAAATGAAAAACCAACCAACCAAACAAAAAAAACCCTCCAACCAACCAAACAAAAAAACACCACAACAAAAACTAGAAGATTCCACTTATCAAAACAAAAGTATATGGAAGCTATTCATTATTCCTTGCTTTAGGATGGAGAGGAATAGTACAGGTAGAGCAAGGAAAGTAGGCAACAGAAACATAGAAATGTACCGAGCTAAGTTAGAAAATAATAGAAATTAATTTAGTATAAGGTAAAAAGTATCAGCAAGTGCTTAGAAAAGATGCTTGCAAAAGACATTTGTTAGGACAGAACCATGTAACATGGGAATGCCTGTGGGTGTTCCCCTTACACGTGTGGGATTTAGCAGAAAAAAAAATGAATACAAATAAAGCAGTAAGAATCGTCTCCAGACTTTGGTTTGGCCCTGCATGGCCTCCTTTGTAATTCCAAGTGATCAATTGGTTTTTAGTGTTAGCAAAAGGTTATTTCAGATTGCATTTGCATGCTTACAGACATTTAAACTGTACCACAGTAGAAACTGTCAACCCTTGAAACAAAAAGTTGACAAGTTTTTTGGAAGTAACCACAATATATAAACAGCTACACAGTTTATAAATCCAGGAGAATTACAAGGAGGAAAATAAGGTCTTCAGGCTGTTTTATCCATTCCTCTTGGAAGTCTAATCTAAAAACCTTTAGCTCAACTTTAACAAAAGTAAAGTTTCTTCTTAAATTAATGGTTTAGGCTGAGAACACACAGCCAAAATGAACAATGGCATAGGAAGGTCTTGTTCTGAAACTCAGGCACAGAACAACACCTCTGATGACAGAAAAATGCCTAAACTTAAGAAAAACACTGTCTCCATAATTTAATGGAAGAAGAAATGACCACATCTGTTTTGCAGTAAACAGGAATGCCTACACTGCAGTTCCCCTAAAATGCTGAAGTTTGTTTAAAATGCTTAAGTTATGTCAGGTTCACCACCCTTTCATTAATAACACAGTTATTTGTGGGGAAAAGAAGAGATCTTGGGAATAGAAAAGTAGACCAATCCTTGTTTATGGATAGGCTGATGCTGTGGAGCACACTCAGTGCTCCAGGTGGAAGGCTGGCAGTGGTTCCATTTAACTCACTGGAACTGGGAGCACAGCTGGAGTCAAGCTGAAGAGTCGATGCCATGCCAGAGTGGAGCCTTAGTCCTCCCCAAATGTCATTCTAATTAATTACATACAAGCAGAACCAATGGCAGCTCTTCCTTTAGGGTAGATCTCAATCAACTGGTTTTATACCCACTTGTCTCCTAACAGTCTAAAACTCATCAGAGCCTAAAAATCAAAGCAAACTCATTTTTCTGTAAGTTTTAAGCAAATACCTACAAGAGTTTCATCATTGAAACTAAACTCCAGCTGCACAAAATGATCCAAGAGAAGCCTTCCACTCAAGGAATTTATGTTCTCTTCCCAGAGAGGAGAAACAACACACTACATGCAAGAGGTTACAGAGCTTCAACTCCAACTTCCATCGAATAGGGAAAGCCACTGAACTCAGTTAGGGCAGTAACCTAAGAGAGAACAACTAATGCCTCTAGTACAAGTGTTGAGTACTTGTGAGCAGATGAAACCCACTGACAGACCTCCTGAAATTAGCATTGAAGTACATTTCTTCCAAAAGGAGAGTTTACATTCCTACAGTCTTGGCCTCTTTCTCCTTGGAGAGAACATCTCAGCCTTTTCCATTCCATCCACAAGTACCAGGCTTGCCAAATGGCATAACTAGTATCAATATAACTAAATAGTGACAAACCATTTTCTTTCAAGTTTACCAGCTCTGTTTGGAACAGAACAGCCCAAAAGCTTGCCCAACTCTTTGCAGCTTTATGGTCAGCGCAACAAAACATTGATCAACTGCCAATATATTTGCCTCCTTTGTAAGTCTTGGACAGCACAGACAGAGCCTAAGGCTGTAGGTTACCAAGGCAGGTTTTCAAGTTCTAAGCAGAATTCCTGCTTCCATAATTGGACCATGTCAGTTCTGTAACTCAGATCTTGGAAGCATTAATGCAAAAACAATCACCAGAACTCATCAAACAGTTAAAGAGTGAATCTGTGCCTGAGTATAACACAAACATTTTGACAGGTAGATAAATGGATGGAATGTCCAATTTTACTAATTTCTGCTAGGAGATTAGAACACATGGTATAAAATCCCAGCTTCTCTAGCAACAGAATTTTTACACTGTCTCATAAGTGCATCAAATGGGGAAAAAAATGTATCATCTACGGTCTGACTAACCAGAACTTTTCCTTTCTTCTTATAATGAATAATGTTGAAAACACTACCATAAATTCAAATGTCAGAATCTATTAAAAACTCCTTGCTAGAAGAGGCTTGATTTTCAGGGGAAAGAAATCCATACAGATCTGACTTATTAATGGTTTATTAAAAACTAATTCATGCCAAGAGCACATTAAATGTTCATCTTATTAAAGAAAATATAATGATTTCAGTGAAGATAAAATAAGAAATAGGTGTTAAAACATATTAATAGATTAATCTTAAAAACATATTGTCTAGAAACATCACAAATGAAATGCTAACTTGATAACTAAACTACTAAAAATATTCTTCACAGCTATTTTTAAGTTAAAAAAATTTTGAAATCATTTATTTTTCTGACACTTGATCACTTAAGACCAATAATTTTGCTATGATATAAAGAAATTGTTTGGCAATCCTTTGCTTAACCCCACAGTGCTCCTACACTAAATAAAATTTCTTTAATGAAGTTAATACTATATTATTAAGGGAACAAGGATTTTAGTTCCAGTTCTATATTTCTTTTGTGAATGTAAGTAAATAATATTCTTAAACTAGAAGTAGCTTCCTGAAAAAGGGTTTAAGGATTTTGTAAAACGTAAGGCTCTCAAGTCAAAATAACATGCACATAGGGATGTATGTCAAGGAAGTGTATTAGGATGTATACACAGATGTTAAAATACTTCTATCAGAAGCAATACAGGGTATAAAAACAAAGTAACCAAAATGGTCAACATCCTTTTAACAACAGTATTCAAATATGATGCTAAACTAATTTTACCAAGAATATTTGTTTTCTCATTGTTACACAAAGGTAAAAATTGCCTCATCACAGAATTTTTATTCTGATATTTTCAAAGGATCAAATAAATTCTGGTTTTCTCACTTAAATGATAAAACATCAGTTAGTATACGAAAAAGCTTATAGTTAGGTAGAGCAGTTGCAACGCTGAAATACAAGTTTCAGGCAGCTGTGGTATGAAATAGCTTTAATGTTTCATATAAAAGATTTGCAATTTTCTGAAACAAATATTATGTCCCTTTTCATTTGCATGGACTCTTTCACCTAATACATTAGACAGAAATATCACACCTCAGGGGATAAAATGGACACAGAAAATAAAATCTTTTTCAGTTACAATAATCAAGAAAAACAGCAAATGCCACGGTTTGTACTCAGCCAAAATTTTTTTCAAACTTTAGCAAAACTGAAGCACTCTCCACTCATTGCAACATCATTACATTTTCCAGGTACCTCTCCCTATTTAATCACATAAGCCCTTTTTCCTGATCTTCTGCTTCACTATTTTCCAAGTGCTTACAGTTACTCCTCAGGTTGGTGTCATCTACAGATTTAATAAGCACATTCTTGGCACAAAGGCTATTTTTTTGACAGTGAAATATTAATAACATTCCCCTATTATAGCTTTTTCAACAGTTTTTTTCTCCAACTACATAATTTCTTCTGTTGAAGTCAAAATATGATACCTACTGCCTGTCCTTTACCCACAAGGCCTGTTACTCTACATGAGATGAACATTAAATTGGTTTGACACATTTTGTTCTTGGCAAATCTATGTTTACCATTCTTTATCTCCATTATTTTTCTAGATGCTTACAGGTACCTTGAATGACTTCTTCTAGTATTTTTCCAGTAATTGAAGTAAAGTATGTGAAAAATCTCACTGAGTTGCTGAAGCCCTGAGTAGAATAGATGTATCAGCTATTAATTTAAAATAAAGAACACTTTAAAAAGCTTAGTTGATTTAAATTTCATGCAACTTAAAATACTTAGGCTTCTTAATACCGGAATATTTTCTTCTTAGAAATACAGTTGTGACATTTCAAGAGCTGGGAGAAAATGGCCTGATTCATATATTTAACTTATTTAAGCATAATACAAACATAACTCTCAAAAACCTACCCAAGGTTCAGTGACACAGGTTTCAGCATGCTGTAGCCAAGCATTTTTGAATTCATTAATGGACTAATTTTACTGAGTTTTATATTATTGCCATTTTTACAAAACTTGAAACAGTCTTTTAAGCACTAGTACAAAAGACAAGGGAGATCATGTGTGTTTTCTGCCCTAGAGCAGACCCAACAGCTGTTATCACACCATGGCTTTGAACAGAGGTAAGAAGCAGCTCAGGCGAGGTTTTGCATCATCTGTAACCCCTTAAGAGAGAGACAGTGCTCACCTTGCTTCATTTACAAGATCTCCAAATGGACTGTACAAAATGGTGAGGCAGGCCATTTCTTCCACATAATTTAAAAACAAAGCAAAAGCCCCAAAACACCCATTACATACATGTTTAAGAAACAAAACTAGTGGCATCATGAGAAGGAACAGACAGTTTTCCATTTCCTGCCTTAGGATCTCCTTGCTCAGCAAGCTCTGACTGCCTGCTTGACAGAGAAGGTTCTCTACTACAATTTACTGCAAGGCTCCTCATACTACATTGACCAAAATTAGGTGAAGTAAAAAAACAATTCTGGAGAACCTGCTCAATTGGACTGACCCTGAAAATTTTCACGCTATTAAATGGCATAACTGCTTATCCACAACCCACATTTCACTTAGTCTTCAATGCCTACACTATGAGAAAAAAAGATCATGCAAACATGACCTTTCTGTTCACTTGAGCAGCATTTTTATATATGCAAAGATCTGGCTTATTTTCTGTTGACCATGACTTACATATTGAATTGATACGTAACATGCTGAAGTCACACAGAATAAAAGCTGATAGGTGACTGTCTCCAGCATAAAACCAGGTAAAGGAGATTATATTTTAGCAGAAACATCCCTATTCGCAACGAAATTGTGTTTTCCAGGCTAAGCACTTTAAGAAGATGCATTTCCTTTTCAGAGCATGAGGATTTGATGCTGTGATGGGTATATTAATACCAAGCTGTCAGAAGTGCTTAGTAATCTCCCCTGGGTGCAATCAGCCCTGCTCACACTCCCTTCATCCAAAACAGGAAGGAGGAGTGAAAAGAGTATTACCCCTCATCCTGCAGAGTAGGAGAGAGAACAGCTTTAATGGAGCCAAAGACCTGAACAAGTCTGGGATGTGTCAGAAACCTGCCTAGTTCAGCAAAGGCTGTGACATAGGCAGTGAAGAGAGAGAGGCAATAACACACACTTGTTTTCCTGTTAACCAAGATCTCTGTATCCCCACATAAAAATTAATAATTAAAAATACCAGCATCAAAAGATGAACCAAAGAACTACCTAGGAAGCAGTAAAGTTAACAAGGAGAAACCTACAGCAGCACTAGAGAATTGTCTATAAATTCCTGCCATGTTCTGAAGCAAAGGAATCTGAGTAAGGGCTCTGTGACCCCCTCCACTTGAGATCCAGGTGCCAGAGGCAGGACTTGTACTTAAAAGCCATGTCCAATTGTGGGTGACAAGAACCACTTAAACTGTGCCCTGTAGATTAACATATATAGCCAGGAATGGAAGCGGGGGAGTGGGGCAAATCTTCTTCTATCTAATTCCAAGTGCTTTCCTAAACTTGGAGAGAATTTGCTGCATATCTCTCTGGGTTGAGAGAATATATGTATGCATACATCCCAAGGGCAAATTATCTGTAAATATGTTTGATGAATAATTGCTTCTCTCTTTCCATTCATTATTCAAGGTAAGATCCTGAACACCTCAGGGCATTACAATTAAGCATCTAGAATTTACTGGGAGGAGTACAAGTCAGAGTGCCTGTCCACAGCCTGCAGGAGAGCCTGGTGAAGATGCATTCCATGGCTGCACATTAGAGGGCAGAGTATTTGCAGGCAGAGTAAGCTGTTTCTATGGCCTCACTCTTAGAGTACTCAGTGGAAAGTGGGAGAAACTAGGTTATGCACCCTGCTTAGTTT
>VZTR01007919.1:84169-94361 GCA_013400775.1 Chaetops frenatus | reverse complement strand
TGGTACTTGATAATACAGCTCATTTGCACCACTCATTCCTAGTGACTGGCAACAGCAGGAAGGCAGATCAGCTGAAAAATGGGGAACTGACCTCAGTGTGGAGAACTGAGCTGGCATTGAGACAAAAGAAAATTATCTGGCAATGAAAAAAAAAACCCTTAACAGATTACTGAGGACTACAAGTACTCTTAATATCACTAATAGGTCCTGTTTTATATCTTTAGCAGAAAACCATATAAAAATTACTAGGTGAAGAAGAGAAGCTAAGATTGGTAACCAGATAATTTAAGATAATTTTTTGTAATGATTTCTTCCATATTTAAATATTTCTTTTAAAATCATTGTCAAAAAAAATGTTGGCAACAATCTCTATCAATTAAATATTTTAATGCATATTGCTTTTGGAACAAAAGAGAAATAATGGGAAACTTAAGTCCTGCACTGGGCCTCCTTTATCTGTAAACTTTTATTGAATCTCCATGTTTGCAAACAATAAATAATAATAATAAAACTGAGCATTTTTATAGCTGTTTTCATCCATAAACTCCAAGGTACTCTTTAGTACACTTGTCTAACTATAGCCAATAATTTTCCCTGTTGACTGGTGTGGAATGCTCAATGCAAGTGTAGTCCATTAAAAGGGAAATGAGGAGAAAGACTGTCTTGTGGTTAGTGCCTGTGACTGGGAGCAATAATTCTTCAGTTTTATTTCCAGCTCAGACATTGACTCACAGAATGACCCTGGGCAAGTCACTAACAGGAAGAGAGAAAAAGAGAACAAAGCCTGTACCTTTGATTTAACCACCAATATGAAGCTTGATTTTCCTAACTGCCAACTATCTGGAAATTCTCTTTCTGTAAAAACCTTGTCCTAATCTCTTGTTCCAGTAGTTGACCCATCTGAAATTCAGTCTTCATCAGAAATTGAACTGGTCTAACTTGAATCAATTTTAAGTTGATCTCATTAATTTGTTATAAATCTCAATTGTATACATGCTTAACCCAACAAAAATCTCACTTAAATAACAGGCTTATTTAGTAAAATATGTATTTTAGTAAATATAATTCCAAGTTCAGCAATTTTAGAGCTTCTCGATTAGGAGATGGCACTGGTTTGCCCTGGTTCACACTCAGCTTTTCTCTAAAGCACCTTTCTATCCTGGACCTGCATTTTGCAGGCACCATGTGTCAAATCTAAGATATGACTCTCCTCCCATATAATTCAATGCTGTTCAATATATTACATTGTCAAACTATTACTGTAGATTTCTTTTTTTCTACCTTTAGCTCAACTTTCACCATTTTATGACTGCTGAAAAATCTGTTCCCAATTCCAACCAGCCAACCTTCTTTGGGGAAAAATACCAACAAACCATCACACCCAGAAAATATTCTAACTGGTAACACTGGTCTGACAGGATTAGTCTTGATTAATTTACTCTCATAAGAACAGTTAAAACTTGTCAGCAATTTATGGGTTTTAGATCAAACTGTGAACTACTGGTTTTGTCAATACAAGGAAAACCATAGCAAATACATATGCTAATATGTGATGTTGCTGCCAACCTTTTCTATGGATTGCTACTAAAAGCCAACAGAATGACAATGGCACCTTTTTGAAATTATCTCTCACACTCTGAGATTCTCATGTATGTTTAACACATTTAAAAGGGAATTCTCATTAGTGAGTGTGTACATTTTAGAATCAAATTGATTCTAAATATCAATATCACATAGATTCTAGATAAACACAAATAGAACCTTCCTGATTTCTATATTATACCAAAAATTAAGTCACATTTATAGTATTTCAACACAGTGTCCATATCAATGTACTGCAGTAGGAGAAACATTTCAGGCACTGATTAGAGGGTACTGCTATACACCCTGATTTGAGAAGGAAATTACCAACTTGAGGGTTTTTTTTAAATCTTCTCACTATCCTCTGATTATATATATAACAAAGTAATTTGTTTGTTAACTGGCATGGCACTATCCCCAGTAAAATCAATGGTTTTACTTCATTAATTCTGAGATCAGCAGAGCCTTCCAAAACATTTAGTTTCTTCATTGGAAATTCTTGAGAGTTAGTTTGTCAAACTGCAGAAAGAAAATAAATAATACATAAATATATGAATAATTTCCTTTTTTTTGTCTCTACTGGTAGTATGTCCAGCCAGTTGAAACAAATAACTTCCAGTATGTCCAGCAAATGCTGGACATTTCTGCTAACAGGATAAAGAAACCTTGCTTAAAGCTATAAGCAGCAAAGAAACACCACTTCTAAAGAGATACTACAACTGAATGACCAGCTACTCAGCAGAGGGGTCAAGAGGAAATGAATATCTGGAGTTATGTTAAATGGAGAACAAGAATTTTACTTCTATCTCCATCCATTTTTGTGGGTGGAAATTTGCCATTTTTCTGTAAAGTCACGAATCAAAATAAAATGTCAAAACTATGATTAGGCTGTGGAAGGTTAGAAGAAATTTTGTAAACAGAAAATAGGAGAAACAGCAGAGGACAGAAAATGGTCGTCAGAAAGGTATGAGCACCACACAGGAGAAGCAGCAGTAGTGGGGGCCAGATAAGAGGAGAGAGGCTTGAGATAAAAGAACAGAAAAGCTGAACAGAATTCCATTCCACACACTCAGAAGCCTTCATAATCTGTTCATTGAGCAGCTTTATGATGGGAAGCAAAGTAGCATATAAATAATTGAACACCTTTGTGAATAAAAAACATGAAAATAAACCCATCTGTTAGGCTTTCCACAGAAAAAAACATGAGCTTATAACATCAAAAAAGCATGTTGATATTAGAACTTCACCAGGAAAAAAAACCATTGCTTTATAATACTTAATATTCTTAAAATCACAGAATAGTTCAGCCTTTCTGATATATACACAAAGCAGTGTCAAAAATAATAACTCTCATCAGATTTTCTATCTTTGTTGAAAACAAGTGAATGCTTTTCACCAAATTTGGACCCTCTCCATCGTGTTGGTTTGATCCTGAATATCACAATATTTTACATGCTTTTTAAGAGAGAGGAGAAAAGATCAAAGGAAATATCTGAAACATTAGGAGTAACACTGGGCAATAAGAACAGAAATTAAGTTCAGTGCTTGCAGCTAGGTTTAACAACAACATAGGCACAGAAGATACAAACATTTTTTAAATGGCACATAAATGCCAAGAGAGTGTCTTGGGTCTGTATTGTGTTACTACTATGTTAGTTTCAGTACTTTGTTTGTGTCATCACACAAAACCTACAGTAGTTATATTTCATTTGCATTTTTTGATATGTTTTACATTACCCAGGTGGGAACTGGGTCTTTTCCTGTAGCTACTGTGGCATAAAGTTGAAATACTTTGTATGGTACCATAGGAATTTAAAATTCTAACACAAGTGAACATTTGATTCTTGGCTCCTTACCTAGCACTCATTCTTTCCTAAGCATTTCCAGTGGTTTTCATGCACCTATGGACTGTAAATTAAAATAATTTAATTTAAAAATCCCAAAAATTATACATTTATTGCAGGGTTCAGCTCTTGTAGTCAAATTTATGAAGATACTGAAAGCACTCAAACACAAATATGTGCTTAGAATAAGCTCCAGCAGTGCCCACAATGGTTTAGCTAAACTTTGGTTTTAATCACCAAGTTGTTTAAACATTTATGCAAATTCTACAAGAAGTCTGCCTGCTTCCTCTAGTCCCTTAACTTCTTTATAAACCTTAATCAGGGTCTACAGTTTTATCCACATGACCTTAAAGCTTCATGAAATCTTAAATATATGAGATCTATGAAGAAGGGAGCCAGACCTTACTGCAGAATTTCTATTGAACTATTAATTTGATTGCCCATGAATGCCATGTTAAAAAAATAANGGAAATTTTTGTAGTTTGCCCCTACAATATTGTCTCAACTTCGTCCAAGATTGACAAGACACCTCATTATACAAACCAGCACATGTAAAAAGTGCATATGGACACAGAGATGACATTTATAAGCTCTGTGTGAAATTTTCTGCACAAAGCCCGAGGGACAAGCCTATGTTGTTTGCCGTGGTTTGGAAAGAATTTAGTTATTTTAAAATCAGTATTGGGTCATGTTGTATGGTAGATTACCTTTTCCTTTCTAATCTAGGTAGCATCTGGTTAATAAACTATTCAAATACACTGGGGATATGGTAAATCACTGAGAAAGAAGCATGGATAGAGAAGTCTTCTAATTTATTTAGAGAAAGTTCTCTTAAGGTGAGAAAATGGTAATTATCCCTGCAGCACAGAATCATCAGCATCNGGAGAAACCATTATAACTAAAAAACACACCACAACAGAGCTGTAAAAAAAGTCAGTCTAAAAACTGGTTCAACATAAACAGCCAAGACAGTCCCTACTGCACAGCTCACTGGGGCCCAGACCTAAATGGAACAAGCAAAAGAAACCAAACCTACCTAAGAATGTAGCACTCCAGTTACAACTGCTTGTCTAATTTAACTACTTCCAAACACCTTCTCCTCTGCCTCTTCCCTGTACAGCACTAATTCCAAAGCCAGGGTGATTTAAAAGATTTTCACTTGACTTATACCTGCTATGAGATATCCATCGCCACTTCACACTACCTTTTCTTTCTTTTCTTTTCTCTTTTTCTAATAAACTGCAATTTGGTAGTTACATTGGAACTAATGTGATTTCACCCCAGCAGTCTAGAAAGACAAAAAAACCCCTCGTTTGTTTCTAATGTTGTGGCACAGAGACAGACACCTTGAAAGGGCAGCTTTTACCAGTCATCTTAGACATTTATTTTAGGACAGGATGCATAACATTTATATTGCCAACAACAAGCCAGATATAGTCCAACTTTAACATCTGATATTGAGAATTCCAATGTTTATGGACTATTAGTTCTATAAACAGATGTTAAAGCTCTAATTTATATTAAGATCAAGTTTACCTTTTTTTTAAACCTGAAGACATAAAGCTCTTCCATCATTTTGTAAACATCCAGATGGCTAAAAATATTCTCAAAGGTCACACAATAATTGCAGTATATGGTTCATAACAGAGAGCACAGTCACTTTATGCATGTACAGCTAATTCTGAATGCCTTGAAACACCACCATATTCTCATTTAATGAACCTCTCTCCTAATATTGCCAGTTTGTGATGTCTCCCTTTGGAAAGCAACGAAAAAAATTATCTCCCTTGCAGATAAAGCCAAAGGTGATAAAGAAAAGCTTTAGTCATCCATTTCAAAGAGAGTAAACAATAATTTTGAAATTTTCATTAATGCTACCATGAACATATCTATAATTATTTCTGCTGATTCTTGAGACTTAGCCATTAAAGAAAGCCAAGTTTTTAATGATATTTTCATTCCCAAGATGAATTATTTTCTAAAAAATATTATTGTTGTTATTGTTTTTTAAAGCAAATTAATGTAAGTTTAGAGCTACAGTTACTGATACTCCACAGTATCAGTGTTTCCAACAGAAGTATGTTTCATTTTACTTTAAGTTCACTTTAAAAAAGACGCATTCAGTTTGCACCACTTGGCACATTGGGCACTAAGAAGACACAGTAATATTCTGCTTTCTCATTGAATTGTCATTAATATAATTTACATTTTAAAATAGCATTTTAAAAAATGCACTTTGTGTGCTCCTTAAGTTCAGTGGCTGGTGAACTGGACCAAAGGAACACTAAAACATATCCATGAAGCAGGCACACAGACAGTATCCAAAAGCTTCCATATTAAGTGGCTCTAAAAACCCTCCGAAAAACTCTGTGCCAGGGTTCAGTTCAACAGCAATTAGTAAAAAGCATTTGAAAAAAGAGAAGGAGATGCTCTGCTGGCTGTACAGAGTAAGGAGCCATGCTCTGGGCCCTGCCAGTCACTATGGTACAAAGAGGAGCACTAACAATTTAAGATAACCAGGCTACTCACCATCTCCTAATTCTTTACCTTTGCCTGTGCACATTTCCTCTCAGCACACCCACAGCAAACCACAGGTTATTACACGGGGTCATTCTTTTATTTCACTTCAACTCAACATTCATTTAAAAAATATATGTGTCTTAAATCTTCATTCTGAAACATTTCTTCTGCTACAGGTGAAAATTTTAAACCTGTCATTGATTTACATATATACACACTCCAACACTGATTATAGATTACTTCTGACTGCCTGTTAGACAGAACTGATATACTATTCTCTTCTATACTTGATCTACTACACTATTCTACTACTAATATGTGCCTATATTTTAGTGCATGAAAAACCTGGTCAAGTATCCTCTTTAATTACAGAGTTTGGTTTCATTCAAAGTTGTAACCCTATCCTATAAACCTCCTTCTCTCCTCCTTCATCTAAGAACTCTTTCTCCTCAGAAATTGTAACACTAAGAGCTGCAATGAATCTGGATGTTTGTGCTCAATGTTTGCACAAACCAAGTTCAGTTTAAACATGCACCCACTCTTCTTTCATTTGTCAGCTATGAAATAAATATCACATCTTACGTAGCAATTATATTTAAATATCCATCACTTCGGATGTGAATGCAGAAATATTTAAATTTTTTTGCATTTTTTAATTTATCATTCTTCACTTAGTAATGACATAGGTTTAGTACTTAACAACGGAACATAATAGAAAAAAGTACATTGAATACATATTGCTGTGAGAATGGATAAGTTAAGAATAATATTAATAATTATTATTATTACCTTAGAAATTATGCATCTGGTGGCAAGAAGGTTAAAAAACTTCAAGCAAAAATTCCTACTAAGTTTGACACATATGCATTATGGCCTGAAAAGACAAGGACAGATTTTCAGGGGAGATAACCAGCATTACATTCCATGGAAGTCCTAAGAAACAAAACCTCTTCAGGAACCTTGCAAATCCAGGCTTTATTTGCTGTGCATCCACCCCACAAAAGAATTTAAGGAATTCAATGCAAGGCCCCAAATGACAGGTTTGTAATGCACAGAGATAAAGAGCTATTGTGCTGGATAATTTTGCAATTGCAGGCATCATTATACATTTTATCAACAGTCTGAAAACATACAAGGAAGAAATATGGCCAGAACGGCTGGAGAGACCCCAGAAAAGCAGCGAGGAGGGGCTGTGACAAGGAGGAAACCAGAATCACTCAGGAAAAAAACCCTGTATCTGTAATACTACAACTTTTGTTCTTCTTCTTCTTCTGTTTTGAATTTAAGATTAAGAGAGGGTGCCAAGAAATACATATGGGCTCTGGTCCACAGTGCCCTGGGAAGGTCACTAAATTTTGTCCAGCCACAAATAAAATCCTCTTTGGGTTAGTTTAGGAGAGCATAATTATATTACTTATTCCAGTGCCACAGTAATAAAAAAGAATACTAAAAAAATTTAACACACTTCATCAATGAGTATCTGATAATTTGCAAAGTCTCTGTTTTAAATCTGTTTTATGAAAAAAATACCTGCATAGAAAGATCATTACTGAAATTAGGGGGAGGGGGGACAAAATTAATTCCAGCAAATGGTTCCTAAGATGCTTGGGGCACAGTTACCCATGGTACACATATACAGTATCCAACACAGACTTTACAGGTGCTCTCCAGATTTTATTGCAAGTCTGTGAAAAATAATAGTCCTCTCAAGGACATCCATTTTCCCAGGGTTTAATAAAATAAATCTAAAAGATGAATGGCCTTTTTTCAAACCAGTCTCAAAATTACAGGGTTTCACCAGTATGGCAGTCTCTTTGAAAGTAAGAGAAAGCAGGCATAAACAGTTTAATCTCCTGATTTGATGATGTTTTTGTACCCTTCACATCAAAACGGAGCAGCTGGTATGCACTAATGAATACAGCCCATGGCTCCCAGTTTTAAACTCCCTCTTGCTCATTTTAAGTCCCATTCTAACCCAATTTGACACTTACAGCAGCAGCGGCTTCTTAGAAATTTTCGGTTGGTAACAATGTTAAGGGTTGGACCACAGTAAACTGTACTGAGAAAGGGGAGAGATGTGCACACAGCCAGAATGTCATTCCTGATTAGGAAGCAAAAAAAAATCCCATGGTTTAGTTCCAGACAGCTCCTTTCTTGCTGCTTCCCACCACCTCTAATCAGAGTTCTACCTCATACATATTTGTCATACCCATCTGGAACTGGTCTCTGCACTCTTTTTTCCCCATGATCCACAAAATGAATGCAGAAAGGTGCCCTGTTGCCCTCTCACACCAATCCTCTACAGCCCAAAACCCACCCCAGCTTAAGTGAGAATCAGGGATTCACACAGCAGAAGGCAATGCCACCAGGAGGAGGGGGCAATGAGGCAAGGACAGGAATTCCAGATCCCCTTGGTAAAAAAAAATAGCATGGAGGCAATTGAGAGGATTCAAGTTGCACGTCCTAGGGGAAATGATCCTTGGGCTTTCAGAAAACTTAGTTTTTAACTCAGAGAAACAGGACTTCATACAATCATAGAATCACAGAATTGTTAAGTTTGGAGAAGACCTTTCAGATCATCAAGTCCAGGCATCAACGTAGCACCACCCCCATTCACCATTAGACAGAGTTCTCAAGTGACATATCCACATACCTTATTAGCGCTTTCAGGAATGGTGACTCCACAACTTCCCCTGGACAGTCTGTTCCAATGCTTTATAACCCTTTCCACAATTTTCCCCCTCTAATATCTATTCTAAACCCTGTGTAACAGACCAAAGCAGACAAAGAAGCAAACTGCATTGCTACATTTCATCCCACAACTGGAGCAATAACACAAACTCACGTATTTGCTAGCTGCTTAGTTAAAAAATCTCACTGATATGTGCACCAGATATTTAATGGCCTATAAACAGAACTAAATCTAAAACATTACACTGGCCACCAGACACAAGATTGAAGTGAGTGAAATAGGTTTGATAGATCTGGAACTTAGGAAGAAAAAGTACACCTCCCATTTATTCACTTCCTCTTCCTTTGGTTATTCATATAAGAATAATGAATTCTCATTCTCTTCCTTAGAGGCTCTATCAATATCATTGCAGACAAACCCAATTAGCATTTAAAGGCTGCAACCTGCTTGAATTGCTTTGAGTTTCCTTTGAGCTCATCTCCCAGCCAGACAATATACTGAAACTGATTTAGCCCACTCTTTTTGAAATATCACTGCTATTTTGCTTTTAATATATCACAAACAAAAATACGCCTTCATTCTGACAGAGGGTCACGATGGATTTTGCATATAGCTGAATAAATGAGTGCAGATGATAACCAAGCAATATCCAATCTCATGTTTTCAAACGGTACATCTATTTTGCATAAAAAAATTAACTTTCAAGAAAAAAAAACTCCTCAAAACCATTTACTTTATAGTTGGTTCAAAGTGGTGAAATCTGAAATCACCCCAAAGTCACACTGATCCAGGAGTTCTGAAATTACTTTGAAAGCACTCAAAGCTACTCTCTTGTTTTTGAGGGGGTATGCCGCACATTATCATAGCTATAGATGCTTCACTTGTTCCCATATATATTTCCAGTCCCTTTTTCCAAGGCTGGTAAAACACTAGCCTCAATCTTGGGGAAATGACTGCATGGGTTAATTATACAATGTGTGAATAAAGTCCTTTGTTCCATTGTTTTTTTATTTCCCCCTTCCAGTTTCAATCAGTGTTTCCTTGTTCTTCTATTCAAGCTTTAAAAATAAAATACAAATTCACATCCTGCTTTTCTTTACTGTAATCACTACTTTGGCTAATTTTACTGTTTCTCTCATTCATCTCTCCTTAAATAGTCCGAGGCATTTTAAGCTGTTGTCATGGGTTTGTTCGAAACCGGGCAGAAACACCATTTAAATGTAGTGGTTTCACATTCACCTGCTCGCCTGCTCACACCAGGCGAGAGTGTAGTGTAGTGGTTTTATGAGAATAAGGATTAAGAGAAATGCAAAACAGGCCTAAACTTCAAAGATAAAAATAGTTTATTAACAAAAAACAACAGAATCAAAATCAACCCCCAGGTGGTTTCTTCTTCCTCCCCCCAGCCCCTCACCCATGATGGTTCCTTTCTCCCACCTCATTTATCTTCCTTTACCACCATCCTTCTCACCAACAACACAGAGAAACAAACTTAGAAAATCCCTGGTCAATTTACCACTCTTAAAAATAGGCTTTCATCAGTCCAATTGGAAGA
>VZTR01007919.1:44353-67929 GCA_013400775.1 Chaetops frenatus | reverse complement strand
GTACTGCCAGATATTTTGTGCTTAGGCTGGGAGAGATCTTTGTTCGAGGTGCCTCCTTGGAGGCACCAGCTCAAGCTGTTATTTTGTTATTGCACCAAGATTAAATTATTTTAACAATTGAGACATCTGAGACAGTGCTATGGGAATCCTGGTCTGGCTGGGTGAGTGTGGGGGGTGTAGCTGTGAAGTGGCCTCAGTTCCAGCCCAGGCAGTGCAGGTGTGACTGCCAGAGTGGCTGCTGGATGGTTGGAGANTGGCTGCTGGATGGCTGGAGAGGGAAGTTTCCTAAACACCACCATCACCCTGGGCAGTTCATTCCAGTGCCTGAACCCATATCTACCTTACAGGTCCTCAGTATACAAAATACTGCCTCAGGCAAACAATACCAGGGGTAGTCAGGCCATCTCAGAGTATGCCAGGGTCATAAGAAACATAAATTTCTTATGAGTTTATATATATATATATATATAAAATTAATATGTTTACATATTAAAAAATGTCTAGACAACATAGATGAGTATGAATTCACCAGTATTAACTAAGAAAAAAAATTAAGACAGAGAAAAAGGGATGCCATAATTGGAAGAAGCAACTGAGACAGCAAAAAGTAGTTGTTCTTATTTATTCACATAAATATGTAGATTATCTTTGTTCCTCAAGTGACTGCACTGCCTGATTTGCACTTCCCTTTGTTACTCATTTTTAAAGCACTGCTGTAGAATCAGGCAGCACTTTTATTCAAAACCTCAAATACACTTGCAGATTTTGTAAGAAACATGTTGTACTGTCCCTATCCTCCAAAATATAACAAGATATATTTTCTCATACTAACTCCAGCTATCTTCAGTGTAAAGGTAATAGTGTCAGGTCAATGGACAGAGAGGGCATTTATTTCTGACCCCATCTTTTTCTATGCTTTAATAAATGTAACATTACTATGATAACAAAGAGCTTGTATTTAGAACATACTTTTAAGATTAGCCATAGTTTTAGGAATTCTTTGTAAACAGAGCTTCTTCCTTTGAAGTTGGATTTGAAAACATTGATAGTGTTTATCCCAGAAGGGAAATAAACAAGAAGATTCATAATTAATGTATCAAAAATAATGAGTTATATTGAGAGGGAAGTTTGGCTCTCTGTCTCATGACAGAAAAGTCATTCTACAAAAGTGACTAGTGGTATACTTTAAAAAACAGGAAATATTAACTCTTTCCTCTTCACTCCTTGTTATGAGATATTGTTATCCTAAACAAATTTTTCTTTGAGACAGGATATTAAACTAAGCAGATCACATCAATCTACCTTAGATTCTCATCCACTAATGCTGGTTTCTTAGCACACAAATACTCTAATAAAGACGTTCAATAACAACAATAGTCCATGTACACATTTGGCCAGGGATTAGATTCCAAATCCAGCTATTATAATTCACTCAGCTAACAAATATTACCTGGCCCATGGCAACTATCAGTGTATGCTGTCTTAGACCACAATAAACACAAATGAATGCACAATAGCTTAATACACAGTGAGGGGCTGTTAAAGATAACTTACATGGCTTTGTCAGAGGCAATATATGATTGTGTGTTTAAGGCATTAATACCAAATTAATCCCTCCCAACTGCAGACATCCAAGGGTAATACTTACCCTATGTGTATGGCATGGTTTGTGGTCCTTCTACAGTAAGTGAAAAGACTCACACTCACACAGGGCTATTCACATCCTGGATGGAAGGAAATACACTCTCCAAAGGCCAGGCCCCCTCCACAAGGTAAGATGAGATGGAGATTAGGATGGTAAATCAAAGACAGCTATGCATGTTTTGGAATTAAGCTGGATCCCAAGGTACTAATCTCACCCACCCCAAAGTTTTTCTCCATTATTAAAATAAACCAAGAAAACCTGCAAGCTGGCAGTTCCAATGGCTCCATGTTTCTACAAGGCATAAGCCTTTCTCTCATATAAGCTGTTGCCTAATTCTTTGGCTGAAGTCCACCCCTCCTACTGTTGACTAAAGAATTGATTGTATAAGGATTCCTCCTCTTCTTCAGCACAGACTTGGATGGCTTGACTTGGACAGCTAGTGAGCCTTGATTAGACCAAGACAGTTATTTTGCACAAAAGATGCTGAAAAGCACTTGGATGCTTTGTTCTGCTACCTCAGCTGTCTTCCAGCAAAATCTCCAATGCAAGGGTCCAACAACTTAGGGATGATTCCATCTCAGTCCACTACAGATATTTCTTGAAGGTCATCTGACCCCAGCTGAAATTGCACTGAATTCACAGAACAAAGTATTATTCCTTCAGAGAGGATAGGACTCAACCTTGGATTACAGACACACTGTGAACTGGCAGCATCTCTGTTAAAAACTGTTAATAATTCATTGTCAGCCCCTGGAGAAGAACAAATTAAAAATGCTGCTTGAAATATCATCTTTATTGGCAATACTGGGGAAAAAGAAGTAACTTCTTTTCCCTATTCACTGCCTGCAAACACACAAAGAAAATGGCCTTCTTCAAACAAAAACAGTTGCTGACATTTTACATTTCTGATTTTACTTTATTTACAGAGGAGTCTGATTCTGTCTACAGGGAAATGACATTTTCCTTCAGCTAACAAAATGAAAATATATAGAAAAATGGTGGAGCTGGCATTTACAGGAAATACAACCAGAAAATTACAGAGGATAAACAACCACTTGTGTTTTCTATAATTAAACAGAAATATGAATTAGAGTTTGCATTATTGTGGTATATTTATGATTCTATTTATGACGTCAAGAAAACAATAATCGAATCCTTTTTTAAGTCTACCTTTCAGGGCACCAGTTAACACTGACTACCACAAAGGACATTTCTTGAAATTATAGTCTTAAGAGTACAATTTTAAGTTTTTTTATAAGGTGACTAAAATATTCTATTGCAATAACAATGAATACATGTAATATATAGATTGATCAAAATAACAAATTAATTCTTATCTCTTATCCAGGAATTACCATAGGTATTTATTGTAAGATAATGTCAAAATGATCTCATGAATTTATTTATAGCCTTGAAAATACAGATAGAAAGATGAAATACTAAACTCACAATAGAATTATTCAATCAAATCTATTACATTTCACCCAAAAATAGGATATCAGGCTAACAGCATATTCTGGTTAGGCAGCACAATTTGACAAAAAATGTATATTTTTATGCACTACTTCTACAAACTATCAGCAGTTGTAGAAACACAGACTTTATGTTTCCAATGATAGCTGACAGCACAAGTCAAGTAACTAGCTTTCCCTTCTCTACATGCTTGAAGAATTGTAGTATCATTTATCCACTGCAAAGGTTTACAAAGGCCTGGCAGAGTGAGATTAATATGTTTCTTTATGAAGCAAGCAGTAATGTTTATATCCTTCCTTCCTCTTGAGTAGTGTCTGACTGCAAACCCTTTGTATAATCAGGCTTGATGGGTGTCACTGGAGGCTCAAAGTAAAATAAATGCAAAAATCACACTTTAGAACAAATGAGGGAATATTAACTCATTGTGGAAGAAACTTACGAAGGATCAGCAATGTTTCTGGGCTTCAATTTACTTTTCCAGCAGAACAGCAGCAGAGCACTGCAGATATCCCCATCCATCTGCACTGCAAGACCAACAACACCCACTCTGAAAAGCCAAGGCTGCATTCCCAAATCCTTTAGATCAAATACATTAAAAAACCCTTTTCTGCACGCTTTCAGATAGACTCTGAAAACTGAAAGCAACCAGCAAATGACGCAGTCTCCTAGAAGAAAAAAAATCCATTGTCTTTCACACAAAGGAACAAGGGTACCTCATTCCCAAGTGACATTTTCATCAGCCTCCTGCAATGCTGCAGCCAGGGGGATGCACTGCTGGGAGTCACAAGTCAGCAACAACCTGAGTGCTGAACCTTGGTAATCCACCCAGGAGTAAAGCAAGCCAGGGACACCATAGCTTATATTCTGCTCTCACCATGAAGTTAGCATGGATTTGGTAATTTTACAGAAGTTGATCAGGATTGACTCTGGTGTAAGTGCTGAGCACAGCAGGGTCCCACATCTACTGCTCTATTTACAAAGCAGCACCTCTGATTCCTTCAAAAATCCAGCTTTTCTGCAGTTCTGCTGAAAGTGATTCATTTGCTAATACCAACAGTCTCATTGTTTTATAAACTGTAACTGAAAGATTTTCAACAATTATCTAAAAATAGTCTTAAAGAATTATAATCCTTAGGGTACTACATCTTTAAAAATAAGGTAATAAGTATTCTGAAAAGACAGTAATCCAGATTCTTCAATACACATTTCTAAATCAACCCAAGGAAGGCAAAAACTGACAAAGTTTCTGAGTATCTATGAACATGTGTAGAGCATACAGGCACATGTTTAGATGCAACTACTGGCTTTCCAAAGCATCCAACATTTATTCCTTAGTCCTGGAAGTCCAGAAATGACGGGCCTGCAACTGTGTCATTGTTGAGGCATTGAAAAGCTCCTCTAAATAATTTTTAGGTTGAATTCCCCTGCCTTCAAATCATCTTCAGAGTCCTAGAGAATCAACCCCCCAGCGGGTGGCTCAGCTTTAAAAAAAAAAAAAAGGAAGCAGTGACAACCACTAGCTAGAAAATTATTTTTGGTTGTAATTGTAGGATGGGATTTTTTCTAAAGCTCTCATTGCCTAACTTTGCTCCCACAGGCTAAGTGAGGTATGCTACGATCTCCGGCAGCAAAACAGCCTTCAAACAGCCAACCTCACCCACAATTACAATTACATACTGGGTAAGCAACTCAAGAAACAGCCAGATTCTCCAATTAGATCTTATGTAAGTGAGCCAGCATTCAGGGCTCTTTATCTTCCAGAAATTTGTCACCATTGATGATCATACATATTTAGGGGAGAAAAAACCAATAGAGAATATTAGGTAGGTAGGGCAGAGTACAGTTAGCAAATAAATTTGATGAAATGTAAAATTTTATAATGCCACAAAATTGTAAGGAAAGAAAAACCATAGAAAGGCTCCAAGAGCTGAAAAGCCAGCTTTACCATGTAAGGCCTCCAAGCTCAATCTTTTCAGTAAGAGCCAACTATGTACTTCAACCAAGAAAAGATGCAATGACAGCAATGCTCAATTTCAATGCTGCATGTGTGTTAGGATATGACAGCTGAAAACTGAAATAAAAAGATCTGATGTTGTGGCAGTGAAAATAAACCAATTTTCAAGTTCATGGTTTTGTCTCGTCCATGTTACATGAGATTTAGGAACTGGGAAAGAATCTTACCCCAGCTCACCAGCACTGGTCTCCTGTGCAAACAGCATCAGTCCTCTGGTTCTGCTCCTTGTACATCTAACCTTGCTTTTTTCCACCTCCTTTCAATTGCAGTTCTACTCATTTTTAAATACAGAGATGATTTTTTTGCTTATGGCTTCCTGCGGAACACTCCTTCTTTCAAGTTCTTGAGCCCTGGCTTTATTAGCCTTGTCATTCAGTATGCCCAGAAAATGCTCTCACCCATGCATCTGCCAGGCTCTTCCTAACATTTCCTGAAGTACTATCAGCAATGAATTGTCTTTGTTCTTAGTCTGAAGGAATTTTAAGTTTCTCCTCATTTCTTTAGCCTCTCAGTGTGAAGCATTCCCTCCCTAACATTAAATATTCTGCTGAATGATCCAGTGCAATAAGAAGAATAAAAAATCTTTGGAAACCTATTTAAAAATTCAATAGTTTTAAAATATGAAAATTCACCTACAGTGATTCTTTGAGCTTTTTTCCCCAAAGATCTTAATGCCATCTGCAGCTGCTGCTTTTATTAAGATTAGAATTAATGAATTTGTATTGTGGAGCAGATTTATATAGTATCCAGATGCAACTAGGGTTCAGTTAAAATTTGACATTAGGGACTCCCAAATCCAACACAGTCATGCATTAATGTGCAAAACCACTGCTTTACAATAGATCTGCCTTCCCATCTTGTGCTACTGAGACTTTGAGGAAGATTTTTCAAAGGGTAATGCTGAGTTACCTATTTGAGAAGTGAGAGGTTCTGGCCACTTACAGGTGATCAGGAAAAGGGATATAGTGGTACCTGCCACAGACCATGGACAGCTGGGCTGGTACACTGACCACTGTGCTGGCCCTCCATTTGCTCTTGTTGCCTCAGCAAAAGGATTTTTATTCCAATTTTTTTTCTTCACACTGAAACTCATTTTGAGTGGCTTGTATTTTGTCTACAACTTCTAATCCAAGAGGAAATACCTTCCAAATACCCCACCATGGAATCATCTCCATGCCTCTTGAAGTGACACATGCCTTTTATTGAAATATCTTATGCCAGTAAATCCTGGTGTTTTTTCTCATAGAATAATAGAATATCCTGAGTTGGAAGAGACCTGCAAGGATCATTGAGTGCAGCTCCTGGCCCTGTACAGCACCGCCCCCAGGAGTCACTCAACGTGCCCAAAAGAATTCTCCAAACACTTCTTGACCTCTGTCAGCCTTGGTGCTGTGACCACTGCCCTGAGGAGCCTGTTCCAGTGCCCAGCCACCCTCTGAGTGAAGGCTATTTACTCTAGGCCTTTTCCTTGCTTTGTAATTCTTCATTTCTGCATGTAGGCTCTTATCCAAAATGACAAGAATTTCTACAACCATCCAGATAAACACTCTTAATTCTCTTTAAGAGCTACTTTTCCTCTATGTTAAATATGACTTCATGTAGCAGATCTGAGGTCAGTTTAATCCAGTCTTTTTTTTTAATTTTTTTAGAAAATACTTGAACACATCTGAGAAAAGAAGCTTAAGACATTACAATATCAGTATACACCTATGTTCTCTTCTCGTAAGACGAACTGGTTTGCATCCATGCATAGAGCAATGACCTTGCCCTGATCTGACTCTCTAGCTTTTTATCAAATATTTACCTTTAGATCCCTTCTGATTTCTTTTGTAACTAGTCAGTAGCAATTTTTGTCTTCTTCTTAAGGCCTTAACTACTTCCACACTCCAGGAGCTCAGGCGGTTCAAAATTTGTACCACAGGATGGATACAGGACAGATCCATGAGATGCTGCTCCCACAGATCCACAGGGGCATCACTGATAGGCTCAGTCACCTCAAGGAAAAGTGCAACAAAGAGATTTTGTTTGAGGCTCTCAGGAGGAATAACAGAACTATGCTTTTATAATCAGCATGTCCAATGGTCAGGCTCTACCATGGAAACTGCTGATCCAGTTACCAAACAACCAACTTGAATTTAAGTCATGTGCACATTTCTTGAAGAGAGAACAAAGAAATCTTTGCCTGACTTATTACCAAGCAACCTCTTGAATATCCAAGGGTATCACTCACTCAACTCCCAGTGAGCCTTGGAGGCTTCCAAAATCCCTATTGATCCAACACTAACTCCCCTGAATTCATAAGTCAACAGCAGCAGTGGAAACTATAGCTAGCAGGCCTTACTGCAGAAACCCATCTGTCAAAAGCCTAGTAACACACACGTTTTCTCAAAGAATTGTTAATTTGCCTCCCTGCCATCAGAAGAAGAGTCAGAAGCCAACGTTGCTCATCTCGATACCCAAATTTCTATTGCTGCTGCTCCTCACGAAGGTTCACCATGTAGATCTGCACATTCTGCAGATCTGCATTGTCCTGGATAGTGTTTCTTTTGGTATTTACATTTTTATTAGCACTACTTTAACACAGCAGTTCTGCTCACCCCAGAAGGCTTCTAAGTCACATAAAGGGCCAATGAAGTTTCTGCAGCAGAGTGACAGCTGACAGCTAAAGAACATGCCCAACAATTACAGATTTCAGCAGGTTACATTCTCAATGGATGCAAAAAAAATCCACCTTTACTAAAAGAGCCATGGAATCTAAATATCCTCATCAAGCAGGTAGCACACTGATATTTCCCCTTCAGCAGAAAATACATGTTAAATTGAACGAATGACAATTAACTTGCTTCAAAAGGGAGATGATAGTCACACCTGCTGCCAAATCTGACTGGTACCACACCGAAATAGTTCACTGATTATATATTTCAGAAAGCCTGTATTGGCACACAACTGAGGAAGACACTCAAGTTCAACAAATACATGAGTAATTTTCAGTACATCCTATGCATTAATAATCATAAAATATAAATTTATAAAGATTTCCTTTCTGTATTAACCATACTGAGACTTTCATTCAGGGCTAATTCTGAAGGAATAAAGTTACTTCGATCATACCTTATTGATCCTAGTTTCCTGTCAGAACTACCACCTTTCTCATTATGCCCTACTAAAACAATGTCCACCAAAGACTGTTACCTAGCTCAAAATGACCTGCAAGTGGTTTTGAGTAGCAGATACAGTTACCTTTATCAGGAATTCCCCTGCCTATTCATTTTTAGCATCTGCATTTGAGTAACGTTAGACAGAAAACTTATTGTCCCCTATTTCCCATGTCTGCAGGAAAACTTGCCTAATATTAACACAGCTGTTGTCTTGAAAAATATACCTATTGTCCTTCAGTAGAGCCCATCTGAAGCAACACACAGCAAATACTTTTATGCCCAAGTAGCCAATAAGAAATGGCCATGGATATTGAAGACTATTTAAAATGGTATCACATATCTAGTTGAGTATTTTTTATTACATTTTCCAAAATAACCCCAGCCACATTACTATTAGTAGAAGTGAAAAGACACTTCAGCAGAGATGGAGCTCAAATTTGTCATGTGTGTATATTATTCTGATTTTTTTCAAGTATTTTTTCCTGAAGGTTAACAGTGCACACACAATTGAGAAAGAACATAGCTTTTCCAAAGACAAAAGATCTGGATTGTAAGGAGATCAGCTATTAACAAACTCAAAGTTAGAACAGATATCCCCAGCTCACTATGTTTATCTCCAGGCATCTTGTGATGTTGCAGAAAGGACCCCTCTAGTTCACCTTTTTTTTCTGTACTGCTGCACTCTCATTACACCAATTCACAGTCTGCATCACAGTTCCCTGGGTTCAGAAGTCATATTTTACTGTTTTGGGAGGTGCTCAACAATCCCCTTCATGCAAAGAGAGCTATCAACAGCAACAAACACCCAGTCACCCACCTAACATAATCTTAAGAGTAATAATAACAGCAATTCATACCACAAGACATGAATGACTGAGCAATAACATATACCATCTAATATAACATCTATCTAGAGTTTCAAGTCATTTTATAATGCATGATAGAAATGCAGATGGAAATTAGGACTTCCTCATTAATAGTTTTCATTGCTGTGTCAGAGATAGAAAAAACTCTGCAACGAAAGTTTTCTTTTCTAGTAGTGATTTAGAAATGCAAACTTAACACAGAATTAGATGCTTAAGGTTTTAGCAGCAAACACACACAAAGAGCAAGTAAATAATGCCAATGCAAGGCCAAATACTAAATATTCTTCTCTGGCTATGCCTAAAAATCTGCCTCTCAGTGTAGATCTCCTCAGTCTCTAAACAAATCTGGTCATATCCATATCAGTGATATGTTTCATCTACCACTCAAATTCTATGACTTCTTATAGTGAGATGTCATTGGCTTTTTATTAATTTGGCAAATAAAACATACTAAATGCTTAAGTTTTTAGATTGTTACAGTGAAAGGAAGAGAGACCCTCCTCCCTACTAGATTAGTAGTAATTATTATCAACATTTGTATCATTTCTGACACTGTACAAGACTACAGAACTACAGCAGCAGTACTTTTATGTTTTCTTTTTTACAAGTCACAGGACTGAAGAATTAGGAGGGGGGAAATGCCATACTTTAAAAAAGAAACTATATACAGTTGAAGAATTTCTCCTTTTCCTAAATCATGAGGAACTAGAGGTTCAGCTTAAACAACTTTTTTTTTCCCACATATATCTTTTCTTTAATATTTTGCAAGCTACTTCCTTGTCTAATACACTTGCTCAGTCAAGACCACTCAGTCCTTGCAGAAATTCTGAATAAAAGACAAAAGAGTATGAAAAACTGTTTATAAACTGCAATATTAAATGAGCCATAAACACTGGATTGTTATATACAACCCTTGAGTTCAACTTGAGGATAACACAGCACACAGATTTTAATGGTCCAGCAGGAACCAAGGCGAGCAATACTCATTACTGTGACTATAAAATCAAATACAGGAGCAAGCTGAAAACACTGGCCTTGCAGTACTGGTATAAAATGCACATCCCAAGGGACAAAGTATGAAACCAGTGCCAGAAGACCAAAATTATAATGTCTTTTTCTACATCCTAGCCTCTGTCTGATTTCAGGGAAATCCCTTTAGTCAGTCTCAGTTTCAAAAGTGAACACCATAACATTAAGAGAGGCAGGCAAAAAAATTTTAAAAGTCTCTAAAATGGTTTGAGTACTACTTAATAGAAAGGTTTGGGGTTTTGTTTGAAATGAAGGAACAGCTGAATCAGTGAGTTAATGTCTGAAGTCAGTGAGTGCAAGGGTGGGGGAGAAGCAGGCAGCACTTGGAGAAGTGCTTGCCTTGCACTCAATGCAGGGAAGGTAAGAGACACCAAGGTTGGGTCTGCTTTCTCCCTACTGCCATGGAGATGGAAGCTTTCAGACTTTCACTGCTTGTCCTAATGTATTTAAGTGACTTTACTTTGACCATGGCTGAAATATCAGTCCTGGTTCCTGCCCATTTAAGTATCTGTTTGCTAACTGAAAGCTTAAAAATCCAATGACCTTTTGTAGTTGCAGCAATCTGTGTGTTATCCTGCCAATATCTACTCTCTCGTGAGCTCCACGCTCATTAGTTGACATTAAGCATGATTGCCATAAAGGTGATGTAGCTGAGCTTTAAATGGTACCTGCATTGTCCTATGGATATTTATTCCATGGCTACTCTGTAATTAAAGGCTTTTTCAAACCCTTTGGGAAATTCACTTACAAAACAGAGTTAAAGAAATGTGAGTTGTTCTAAATGACTGTATTTTCACCCAGCAACCCAGCAGACTGCCAGAAAATGCAGCCAAAAATCTTAAACTATTTTTAGACTGGGAACAGAGATTAACAACAAGTTCACAAAACTACTGTGTTATTTTCAGAGAGCATTAAAAGATACTGACCTAAAGACCAATTACTCTTCTGACATATGAATTACTCAAAGACATATGAATGTCTTGATTCCTACAGTATGGAAAACACGGCTTAAGATGGCTGAACAATATGTTATACTCAAAAAAACTCTGCAGAATGCACTTCCTTCCAGCAAAACAGAATGAAGTCTATATTTTCTATTCAACCAAAATGTTGCCATTTCGACAGCTAAGAGACAAAACTAAGCTCAGTCAACAACTAACTCTTTCTGATATGTTATCTGGGTAAGATTTGAGCCTACTTCCTAACCTTTCATGGTTAATTCTTGCAGTTCTAACTGTAGCTAAAATAAATCCACAGCAAATCATCCCAATATAAACATGAGATATCACATAAAGAGAGATCACCTGAAGTCTACAAAGCTCTCCTCTATAAATCAGCTTATTTTTCTAGGCCTTCATTTCAAAAGCAGTGAGAGACAGGTTAAACATCCTGCTGAAGGATGCAGACACACAGTACATTACAGCTCCGTTTCAACCTTTCTTAAATGTAATCTGAGGAAGTGCAGTAAACTCAGTAATTTCAGTGAATTATGATGCACAGATTTAAAAGACTTATTTCTTTCTACATCCATCAACATTCATTTTTTATGTAATTAAACTGCTGTCATGGATCAATGAGCACAGATAACCACTAAAAGTAGCACAAGAGCATCCACCAGAAATCTTTTTCATTAATTACATAACCAAGTACTATTTGTTAGGCTGAAACACAAAATGCATCTAAAGCATCTCATTTTGTTTGAAAGCTGAGGGACAACCAGAACTTGTGACCTTCTAGAGATGAGGACATAAAATCAAAGCATTCAGGAGCAAACAAGCCTTATTACTGATATGATGTTTAAATCTAATATGAGGTTTAAATATAATTTTTAGAGGTGAGGCTCCAATGAAAATATAAACCCAGTTAAAATGACAGCTGTTAGAATTAGGGCCTCAGAAATAATATAATCACAAAGCAAAATAAATCTTAAGTCTTTAACAACAATAAAAAAGTAGATATTCTAGATGTGTATAAGCAAACCAAATTTTCACATTTTGCCAAGTTGACACTTCTTTAAAATCATTGTATAAATAGGAAGTGCCACTTAGGAAATAAATGAAGAGTAATGTGAGAATACAGAAAAAGTAATTTTTGAGTTTTTTAATCCAGGCCCTTGATATTTCATTTGTGTTGCTTAAAATACCAGCACTCGTTGAACACAAAAATCTGTTTCTATACTAAAAATGACCCCCAGCATAACAGCAACAAATATTGCTTCTAAATAATTAGGACACTTTTTTTTTTTTTTTGGTCAGGGAAGGAAAGAGATCTTTAAGCTAGTTCCTCTCCCAAATTTTGCAGTCTTTAGGAACCTGAATTTGGACTTTGGCATTCTCTTTTGACTTTGGACCAGTATTAAACCAATTCTTACATCTTCTAAAGGTCTGAATATTAAAAAAAATGCTTCACATTCTGTATAGATCCCACATAAGCAGCCTTTGTACCTGAAATAATGACAGTGGAATCGCCAGAGAAAGCACAAAGCATCACAGCTACACAGTACAGAAACCAGAGTGATAACATCCATGTAGTAAAGCCTGTGATTGCTCTGTTTCTTTGTAAAAGCAAAAGCCATTTCAGTAAAATCTAGAACAGTAATATGTTGGTTTTCAGACAATCTTGGCTAAGAGAGATGCATACTTTACAGTAACTTGCATATTTTTTTTACATTTGAATACTAGCAGAATTGAAAAGCATTAGCACCATTGGTATTAATAGCCTTTGCATGCTTGAATCTCACCAAGTGGGACTACTTCCCTTAGTTTCCATTTCTCAATGCTTTAACTGCTAAAAATGTCCCTTTTCCACTGTCCCTGCAAGCATATCTGTACCAGGCAAGAGACCAAGTGAGTTTTAGAAATCTCAAGAAGAGGCATTCTATCCAATTATACCGTCCAAAGATATTCACACTTTATCTATAAATGACACAGAAGCCCAGACAAGGTTAGGACAATGATCTACCTTTGACTCATTAACAGCCCCACATCACATCTGTGAGCCTGCTCTCAATACACAGTGGCAGAAATGGTTATTCAATTTTTCAGGATGATCGGAAGCTTCATATTCCAGGCGTATAAAGAGAGTCTCAGTCCTCAATATATATTACATTTCCAATTAACATAAAAATACTATTCTGCTTTTCTGAAAAGGAGAACCATAGTTGACAGGGTAATCCCAAAGAGAAATACAATTACTTGTATTGGTCCTCTCTTCCTTAATAGTTGCTCATTAAGGGCCTTGATGCAAGTGAAAATGGTGTCAACATTTTCCCTTAATGCAAAGCAGAAGCTTTCCAGCCTCTGATTACTTTGACATTTTTAGCCGAAACAAAAAGCATTTCAAAGTCTGCATTGTCTGTAACGGATACAGGGAGTGGACAATCTGTTTATTCTGACACATTTGCTTTCAAGGTCATTTATCACTTGATCCATGAATGAGGAGGGGGGGAAAAAGCAAAGCATGCCAAGAAATCACAAAGGAAATACAAGAGAGGGGTGTATCTGCTTACAAATGCTGTGAGCAAATTGTGCACTTGGAGAAAATATATGTGAAATATAGAGCACTGACCCCATCATATTCCTCACATCCAAAAGAGGGTTCAATCTGGACAGAAAACTGCCCCTCCTAGGTGGGAAGATCTGGCTCTGCTCCCTTTGTATATTGTACATAGATTACAGACATCTCCCACAGTGGAACATGCACTGGTGGCCTCCACAGCTCTCCATGGAGGTAATTTACAGGAATTTTTGTGACCCTACACTCATGCAACTGAAATTCAAGGGTGCTCTAGTTCCCACCACAAAGCTGCCACACTGAGCTATGCAGGAGAAGACAGAAGAAAGCCTCCCACAGACTGTGTTCTGCAACCACCTTGCATTCCTGGACAGCCCCAGATGAGCCTCTAACCTGCCTGGCTGGCAGTTTCCCTATATAATGTTTGAAAATTGTACCAAAATTCTCTGCTGGGAAGTAGCAAAGAGAAGCTGACAGCTGCAAGCAGCAACAAATAGATGTGCAGTGGTTTTCCTGCCACAGGACTTCACATGCTGGCTCACCCCTTAAAGGAGAGCGTTCATGCAGAAAGCAGCAAAAGGCTGTCCCAAGTTTAGTGTCTTTATACCAATGTATTTTCATGTTTCACCACCTTTTCCAGCATGTTTCCTACTTTTATCCTATCTCTTAGTCCTGTTCCTTTGTGCTGCCCTTGGTGCTTTCACAGACTTAGATGAGGAAGTAGTACTCAAGTATATAAAGCTGTCTTCTGCCACTAACACCAAACAATACCATTTACCATATAATTCTTCCTCTAGAGCCTTATTCAATATGAAAAAAGGAAATAAACTCAATCCACAGAATTCAGTATTCTTTTTCAGAATAATTTCCAAGCGTATCTGTACAATTTTATAAAATGAACAGAATTTATCTGATACGTTACAGTTATTCCATAGGGAGAGAGAAAAGGGTAGGGCAAACCAAGACAGTAAACAAAATAACTCTGGCAGGATATGCTTAGATCTGACCCTAGAACTCCTCCCACACAAAAGGAAACACACAGCCACCAAAGCAAACATATATTATGCAGTAATTATTACCAATTTATTGACAGAATTATAAAACTATTAATTATAAGAAAGCATAAGTTTTTCTGAACTTAATTTAAATAGAAAAAAAATCAATTACTTTTATATAGTTACAGTGTTGCA
Source organism: Chaetops frenatus (assembly GCA_013400775.1). Classification (NCBI taxonomy): domain Eukaryota; kingdom Metazoa; phylum Chordata; class Aves; order Passeriformes; family Picathartidae; genus Chaetops; species Chaetops frenatus. The sequence goes on along the minus strand of VZTR01007919.1, from coordinate 53,041 downwards.
CTCATTATTTTGTTTATTACTAGATATCCTAACCTTACTTTCCTAACAAAGACTTCTTACAGAGATCAGACAGGGGTGTATTTCAGCTAATCCACACCTCTAAGCCCATAGAAGTGTCACTGGAGACAAAAACCTCAAAGGCATCAAGTCTCCAAGCTTCACTGACTCCATCAATGCTATCAAAAAGAGGTCTGACTCACCAGACACAGACACATTTGACACAAAACTCTGCCACAGCAGTGGTTTTATTAAGCCCTGCAGTACATCTCACCATCCTCACCAGCATCCCCTGCTCTTCTAAGATGCAGCTCTCATTGCCATCACTCTTCTCTTGACCTTCAAGTCACCAAATGATCTTGCAGATGGCCCCACTTGACTTTGCTGCACAGTACTGCAGGCATGGGTGACTTTTGTATGTCATCTGTTGACAGCTCAACAAAGATATACCACTCACTTTCTTCCTAATTAACTTAATTTAGGTTAATTATAACCTAAATTATAGGCTAGTGCAGAAAAAAAGATCCTGTGTGGAAATGACTACTAACATGTAACAAGGAACTGAATATCTGTACTCATATTTATAAAATTAGCCTCACTTTTAACAAACACTTTCTTCTTAAAGAAGTTCCAGCTGTGACAATGTAGCTGTTGTGCCTACTCCCTAGTTAATGTTCTGTGAAGACCTACACACATATTTTGTCTGCTTTAGCAAAACAACTAGCTGCTCCATCTATTCCTTCAATCTCCAGTTTAGCTTCATTGCCTCTCTCACACTTCTAGCACTGACTTAACTGGTCTCTTTAGTCCTCACAAGTGCATTAACAAAGCTTCCCATGAAGCATCACCCAAAGCACTATTATTAGCTTAGCTTTAATATAGCAGAGAAATTGAGAATGGCTGCAGCTAGGAAAAGCCTATGTAGATGTTACTTGTCTGACAGCTTCAGGCTTATTTTCAACATGTTAAATAACTCAAAAATGACTCAGGCAGCTATTCACTGACATCAACCCCTGCACAGCTGAGTAAGTAATGTTAAGGCCCTGTAAATGGAAGGAAATCCTATTATGAATGCCAGAAGGGGCATCAGTCTTTTCTTCCAAGCCAGTGCTCCCTGTGAATGAGGGGAACAGCAGTAAGAACCAAACACAAAGCCTGATTTCCAGCAGTTACAGTAAAGCCATACATTCTTCCAAGATGGGAGCACCCAGGGAAAAGCTCCAAAATACTCCCGAACCACTGAAATATTGACACTTTCAGAGACAAATCTTAAACATGAAAATCACTACAGTACTAAAATCTTCAGGAAGGCTATATTGGATAAGCAACCCCTGGCTGTTCTGCTTCTTCCAATTTATGGCTTTTTAAATTTGCTTTTGCCACTTTCTTCATTCAGGTCCTAACAACCCCAATACCACCAGCCAGCCCGCAGTCAGGCAGGCAAGAAGAAGCTGGGCTCTACAGCCCTTGGTCTTGGGGAGGGAAGGGGGGACAGTGGGGGAAAGGGAGCAAATGGATACACAAAGAGAAACTATTAGTCACTACAAAATGTCCTGCCAGGGAACGTTTGGCAAATACTGTTATTGAGGTGCACATAAGAGTAAGCAGATCCTTTCTGTCACTTCAGAGGAAAAAGAGGTGAGGATGAAGGAGGTCTTATAGAAGGGAATATCTGTGCAGAAATGGCACTTCATCTGGGCTAACCAGAAAACAGTAGTTCCATCTCAATGCCAGTCTCTCCCCATTCAGAGCAAGGAAATCAAATTCCATTCTCGTTTTATCTTGGCACAGATCTTTTGCTTAAACCTCTGAACACCAGTTTCTGTGATTAGGACTCAGGGCCATTATTTTTGGCCTTTAAAAAAAAGGACTGCATTAAGCTGAGAATAACTATGTCTAGTACAAATACAAGTTGAGCAAAGAGTAAGTTTTAATTCAGACACATTAATTAAAGAAGATAAAGCGATGTAAAAGCATCTGGCAACACACAAATTAGTAAGACTAAATGTCTCACTTCTCACAGTAATTGTTTCTTGAGTTGATTAAAGAGGCTTTTCTCCTCTCAACTGTCCTGAAAGGTTTGCATTTTCCTCCCTTCTTTGAATCCCTCTACGGTATTGCTGTAATGAACATTTCTCCTAGAGACTCCTGGATAGATTCAGCATGTTTTGGCTACAATTTCCATGTGACAACTACTGAATTTCATCACATAAGCACCACTGCAACACTAGGTGGACTGGAGCATAGTTCAGTGATGTGTCTAATCAATTAGACTGTTGCATCTTGTCTCCTCTGTGGCTTCTGCTGTCCGAGGTGGGCAGAGATCAGCCCTGTAACACAGCACTTACCTCTAGGCTGCCAAACTGACCTTTGTATTATTTTCCTCATTAACTCCCCATATATCCCAGGGAGAGTTGTATCTCTTTATGGATTCACTTGGAAAAGAAATAAAATAAGTACCTTCAGATGATTATGTTTTATAATGACATGTATTTGTCTGTCACAACCAGCCTGACAGAATCTTTTTCTTCTTACAGAAACTATAAAACACTGACTGCTTGTTCCCTTAAAATGACTCTACCCTTGGCCCTTAATACACAAATTTTATTCTTCCAGTACTCATACACAGCTTGAGCTTTGTTTCATTTAGTCAAAATGAAGAGTATTTAATTTCAAGATTATCTGAATCATACTATAATTCATGTAACTGAAAATAAATCACAGCCATGGTCTCAGTTATACATCAAATCTTGGTGTGACTTACACAACTTAACATCAGAAAACATTATCTTTGAGCAAGGGGTCCTCCGACTCTCCAAATACTTCCCATTTACCACTAGAGGCCAGCAGTTCACCTGCTGCTGCTACACCAAGGAGTACTTGGCCACCTGAAAGAAATTCTGCTCCCTCTTCCACCTGCTAAACCATATTAAAATAGACTAGAAATTCATACCCACCTATCTCACACATAAGGAATAGCTCCCTTTGGTCATAAGAGATACTTCATAGAGGGAGAATTAACTTAGGCCATTATGGATTTAAACGAGGTGCAAGAAAAAAAAAAAAAAAAACCAGAAGCAATAAAATGGGGGGGAATTATTGGGTTGTTTTTTGGGTTTTTTTTGTTTGTTTGTTTGTTTTTTTTTGGGGGGGGGAGTGGTTATTTCCCCCCATTGAAAGCTCAGCCCAAGGAAGGGTGCTAATTGTTTTCATTATTTTAATGCTGTCTCTGAAATTGGTATCTGTGGCCTGAGATATAATTTTACATTTGGCTGCCCTTCCCTCTAGCTGTAACAGGCTACCTAGGGAGGAAAGACACAGTGGATTTGATATCTCATTCCAGCACATTCACTCAGAGACAATCCCTTGCTTTAAAAAATGGAAAGCAGTAATAATTTTTTAAAAAGTCTCTGTTTAAACATCCAAAAAAGGAAAGATGTTCGGAATGTCTTCGCCATATATTTATTGACCTTTACTTGTTTTAAAGACATGGGAGTAAACAGCACAGAGCCATTATGTCATGGTGTCAAAATTACAAGGGAAAAACCTCATCTTATCACAGACATTGCACTACTCTAGACAATTACCAGAAAATGCAGCTCTGCACAAAACCAGCTTAGCATTTTTTCAGGGTTCTCTGGACTTAAATAGCACGCATCTCCTGGGAATTTTGTAATTTAAGAGCACTACAAGAGAACTACTGACAGAGATTAAGAGATTAAGCTATTAACTGAAACCTTAATCTGATATTAAAAAACAACCAACCAACTTCTAGAGGAGATGAATCTTTATGAAGGAGAAAGCTTTAATTGTAGTTGTCCTTAGAGTTTTCCTAAGGAGTAGACAACCAGGAAAAGATGAACCCACCAATTTCTTCCCCTTACTTCCATCTCTTTGCAAACCAGTGGCTAAAACTGCAATGCAGATTCTGCTCACAAGGGAATACTTTCAAAAATAAAGTTTCTCCTTGAAAATTGGACCTCCTTTAAGCACTTTTGCACTACGCTGTGAAATAAAGTCCCACACATATTTTTGCCTACATTAGGGAGGTTCCATAACAGTGATGGCTGATCCCAGCTAGGAAAACCTTGGTATGCTGCACTCTTCGAGAGCTGGGAAGCATTAGAGGTGGCAAAAGGTGTCTTCAAAGTCTGAGCAAGGAATGTCTAAGACTAAACCCTGATATTTTCCCCACCTCACAGTAAGCAAAACAGCACAGCCTGTAGGGAAAACGGAAGCCACATGCTGCCCATCAGGCTGAGAAAAACCCAAACACCAGACCCTCAGGTTGATGTGACAAGCAGAGGTCCCCTGAACACAATGTAATTGCATCAGTTTACACCAGCTGTGAGTCTAGCACAGGGTTTTTCTAACTATTAACAGCTAGTATAATTCTGTTAAAACTCTGTCTCAGCACAGTTCAGCTGCAGGTCAGTCTGGTTTTAAAGAAAACAAAGATTATAATTTTGGTGAAACACTTGCCTGAAATACAATAAAATGCTCATTAGGAAAATCAGGCTGCTCCTACCCTCAAGAGCATTTATTAACCCTTGGATTATATTCCCCAAATCCTTTCTGCTTGCTGTGTAAAAAGAGCCCTGTTTCCCTGCTGCCTCCATTTTGCATTGCCACAATAGTTGTGTGTTTGTAGCTTCTCACAGTTTTAGAAGTAAATAAATGGCTTTCAGGACAACAGACACTCAAGCCCCGGAGTATCAAAATTATTTCGGGGAAAAAAAAATACATAAGAGAAGTCAGTTCCTGCTGTTCAGCCTCATTGAATCCTTCCCTTCTTTTTACAAGGATTTTCCATCGATATAAGGCTTGCACTCCCAGCAAGAGGGATGGTCAAGCCATTACATTTACTAAAACAAATTATGCAAGCTGATGAATAGAGTTTCTTACAGCAATACCACCTAAAGCATGGGAGAGGGCATAAAGAAAGAAGGGCTCAAAATCATGTGCTGTTATCAATGAAACTTTGTCTGTTCATATCAGTAGAGAATCTGTGTACCAGAGGAAAAGAAACAGGGAGGGAATGGCTGTAATTCCTTAGGAGGCAGCCAAATTGAAGAATAACATATCTCTAACAGAGCTCCTTAGAAAGTCCTTCAGCAAGTCTGCCTGAGTCCAGTAATTGCAGCATTCTTACAGCAGTAAATAGATTACTAAAAAGCAAGAGCAATCCTGGGGAATATGTGATTATAGAAATGGTATGTCTCATCTAACTATTTTGTGTTATTTAGCACATATTTTCCAAGTAGTAGAAGACCTGCATTTTCAAAGAGAAAAATAACAGCTTTAGCAAACCCAGGGTAAAAAAGGCATTTTGAAAGACTTGCCCATTAACACGGAGCACAGAGGTTTGCAGATATCCAGATAGGCTTGATTAACTACTTCTTTATCTTGACTGGCATACAGTTTGCTCAAGAGGCCCAACACTCACACTGAGCCTAGAGTTGTAACGTGCACTGGAGACTTAAAATCCCCAAAACTTGAGAATGACATTTGCCAATGTACAAGAAAAGAGCAGGTACACAGTTATAGAGGTAGTAACACATAATGGAGCTCACAGTTCCAAGCACAGTCTTAGAAACAACAAAAATTATATTTGTATTCAGAAATAAAACTAAAATCAGTGATAGTAGGTCAGTTAGACACACTACAATAATTTTGTTTGTTACTGATTTGTAGGTTTAGTATGCTATGTTGAGACAGTCCTTCTCTTTTTTTAAAGTAGCACACTCAGCTTTAAGAATGTGCCCTCTGAAAATCTCAAAACATTTGTTTCACATTATGGTCACTGCTCTGAAGTCTGCAGTGGCCAGCTCAGATCCTAAAAAACATGTTTCTCCTTTTCTGCTGGAGAAAGTCCATCAGCTCACAACAGTGGAGGAGATGAAAGAGATCTGAAATGATCTGAATCCTTTCCTGTGACACATGCAAACTGACAGGTGTGGTTGGGCATACCTGCTAGAAAATAAAGGATGCTGAGCAGTTACAAACTTATTGTTTGTCTCGTGAAAAGAGAATTGTGTTATCAGTAAATCTAACTGAGTAGTAGTAATCGAGCCAGCAATGTTGCCTCTTCAGAAACCTGAAGGAAATGCCAACCCAAAGGCCATCAATAGGTGCTCTAGTTTATGGGGAGAACTGAAAGGGGTCACTAGATGTTCTGCACAGAACATACTTTGTCTATAGGTAAGGTGCAGATTCTCACAGCTTGTCTGCTTTAAAAAGACTTCACCAAAAAAAAGTCCTATAAAATTCTACCATCAATACGAGGATCCATGCCTAGGAACTACAGATTGAGAACACTGTCAGTTAATTGGCTTGCAAGCAGCATTCTGCAAGCAATCCCTGATGCTGTCACACACAAAGTGTGGCCCACTTGGATGCTGTCTACCTTTCTCCATCTCTTTTTCCATGAAAAGTTGCATTCCAACACCTCACATGCACTTTTGCCATAAGTCACACAAATTTGTCTAACTACACCTGAAGTGAAAGGTATAAACCAGTTTACCCACATAGTCATATTGTAAACAAAATTAGATGAAAACTGTTTAAAAAAAAATCAATAAACAGCAAATAATATAACTTAAAAATAAATTTAAAAATATGCAGATGAGTAGGTGGCTCTGGAGGGGGTGAATATTTCATGGGTACACTAGGTGTTTCTCTTTTACCAGTGAATTTGCTACAAAAGGAGCTTGCAAACCTTTTGCCTAAAGGGGAACCATAACTACTGGCATCTGCCACAGGAACTGATGAGCATTCACTGAATTGCAAACCACAACTTCGGACACCCTTAACTCCCATAAAACAGATAGATCACCAGTGCCTCTCAGGTTCAGCTGGTCTCCAGCATGCTGCTAGGCTTCAAAACAGGATGGTTGTTAAGTGACAAGCCAGCCAAGTGACAAAAGAACCAATATCAATATACACAATGCAACCAAACCAAGTGAACTTGGGTCATCTTGCTTACAGAGCATGGCTCTCCATTCCTGGAGAAATCGGGATGCTCTCAGCCTAAAAAGGCACTGATTCTTGTCTCACTGGGGCTCCAGGGGCATGACAGGAGCAATCTTTTTGTCCCACCAGAGAAGGAGGGGTGAGGAAATGCTACAACCTTGAAAGGTTTAGTTCAGATATTACAAAAGGGAAAGAGCGTCAAGGAAATTATAAAAAAATGTTTGAAATGGGTATTCTGGCTAACTGAAGGATTGAACCAACATATTTTTGTACAGAGAGCTGTGTGAAACTGGTGACTTCAAGACTCAGAGGATCTGTTTTAAGGATTTATACTGCAGGTTTCACAGAATTTTCCTTTCCTGTGGTTTCTTTGACTCTGCAGTATGAAACCAGATTATATACATAATTGGGCTGACTCAGACTGCTCATCTTATATGAAAAAGAGTCTTATGCAGTTTTGAATGTAAATTAAACAACTGTACATGTAAAATAAAAATACATTAATTAAATCATACTCTCTGACTGGAAGACCCATGAAACTGAATTCTGAATGTGTGGGGTACTCAGTCACCCCAGAAACCCAGCAGACCTCAGGAGGCCTCCCCACCAGACCCCTGCTCAAGCTGATCAGCCTGGGGGCTGAATTATGAGGTTACTACAACAGCTAACTTTGGGTGAAAATACTTGTGAAAAAGTTTGGGGTGGGAAGGAAGAAGAGGCTCACAGATACCCTGTGGGGAAGCCACAGTCAAGGCTGACCCCCTGCTCCTTGGTTGCAGCCTCATCACCATCATGTGCCTGGCAATCTCTGCCTCACTGGCCACAGGATTCCCCTTGGCTCTGAGCTCCCCATCCCACAGGGAGCAGCTGCCCTGCCTTGCACCCTCTGACATCAAATACTGAAGCTGGAATAAATTGAATAGACTTCTTTAAGCCAAGGCTGATGCTTTGTGTGGTGAAAATAAAAACTAAATATAGCTCTTTAGAATTTTAGAGTTAATAGGAAAGTTAAAAAGATGACAGTATAATGATGATAAGTAATCAAGTAGCTTCCCCAAACCTGTATGCAACAGCAATATAAAGGTCTATAATTTCAGGCCTAAGACAAGGATCAAAATGAAAGAACTGGTTTAAAAATATTTTTTAAGATATTGTAAAAAAGGTACTAGCTCATATAAAGTATTTTAAATAATTCAAATAACTTCAAGCTACTTGAGTTTGCTTCAACATCAGACAATGCATGCTATGATGTATATCACATCTCTACTTACTGAGTCAAATTAGTAATTTACCCATAGGTAATGAAATAAATCTTTATTTTGCAGGTTGGTTATATTACCAGATCAGTAAAAAGCAGGTAGATATGTTCAAGGTATTCTGGGTCAAGGTATCTAATCTATTTGTAAACAGCATTTATGAATCACATAACAAAAAAAAAAAGAGAGAAAACTGAAAAGTATAGTTCTTTTTTAGAAACATATTTCAATTATTGAACAAATATCATGTTCACAGAAGAACAGTTGCCTTTCTATAACAGGCAATTTTAATGAGTCTATTTCCATAAAAATGCTTGATTTTCAGCTTCAAACCACTCCAGTGCCCTCCTTCAACTCCCTTGCTAGGCATCTGCCATGGGTTGGTTCGAAACCGGGCAGAAACACCATTTAAATGTAGCGGTTTCACATTCACCTGCTCGCCTGCTCACACCAGGCGAGAGTG
>VZTR01007919.1:26902-43431 GCA_013400775.1 Chaetops frenatus | reverse complement strand
TGTGGGGAAGCCACAGTCAAGGCTGACCCCCTGCTCCTTGGTTGCAGCCTCATCACCATCATGTGCCTGGCAATCTCTGCCTCACTGGCCACAGGATTCCCCTTGGCTCTGAGCTCCCCATCCCACAGGGAGCAGCTGCCCTGCCTTGCACCCTCTGACATCAAATACTGAAGCTGGAATAAATTGAATAGACTTCTTTAAGCCAAGGCTGATGCTTTGTGTGGTGAAAATAAAAACTAAATATAGCTCTTTAGAATTTTAGAGTTAATAGGAAAGTTAAAAAGATGACAGTATAATGATGATAAGTAATCAAGTAGCTTCCCCAAACCTGTATGCAACAGCAATATAAAGGTCTATGATTTCAGGCCTAAGACAAGGATCAAAATGAAAGAACTGGTTTAAAAATATTTTTTTAAGATATTGTAAAAAAGGTACTAGCTCATATAAAGTATTTTAAATAATTCAAATAACTTCAAGCTACTTGAGTTTGCTTCAACATCAGACAATGCATGCTATGATGTATATCACATCTCTACTTACTGAGTCAAATTAGTAATTTACCCATAGGTAATGAAATAAATCTTTATTTTGCAGGTTGGTTATATTACCAGATCAGTAAAAAGCAGGTAGATATGTTCAAGGTATTCTGGGTCAAGGTATCTAATCTATTTGTAAACAGCATTTATGAATCACATAACAAAAAAAAAAAGAGAGAAAACTGAAAAGTATAGTTCTTTTTTAGAAACATATTTCAATTATTGAACAAATATCATGTTCACAGAAGAACAGTTGCCTTTCTATAACAGGCAGTTTTAATGAGTCTATTTCCATAAAAATGCTTGATTTTCAGCTTCAAACCACTCCAGTGCCCTCCTTCAACTCCCTTGCTAGGCATCTGATTAAAAACAAGTATCATGAAAAATATTCACAATTTTATTCATTTGAGTCTTATTCCAGGACTATTCTCTGGTATCACTCTTAGCTGTTTCCAATGAAATGCTCTAGGGCATCCATTGCTGATAAACACACACATGCACACACCTCACATCCCACACTCCATTTCAAAGAACATGGATTGATTTATGGATTGTGATGTGGTCTAGTATTGCTTACAAAATCTCCTGCCTTCTATTGCAATGAGAGTAAATGCAGCCACCTTCACAACAGAGACTACTATTTGCCACTTCCACAAGAGACGAAGGTTTCATTTCTCTACTCCCTGACTCTCTAATTAGCCATTCAAGGCTCCACAAAGGTAAACACACATAACCCTACACTCTCACCAAAATTTGCTGCATCCCTGCAGAGCAGGATCTCCTAGTGTGAGCAGAGCAGCCAGCCTCCTCCACAGCGTCCTGGGTGACAAGCCTCTCCTTCAGGAAGGCTGCTGCATCAGACTCTATTTGAAAGCCAAACAAAAATCCCATCATTACTCATTTCACTTCAACCCCTTGATTGTCTTTCCCTTTCAATCATTTGGGGGTTATATCTTTGTCTTTGTAAGAAGTATTCCTTCAAGGCCAACCTGCTGCACTCCCTTTTTAGGAGGGAGGGAGAGGGAGACGATCCTTCTCTGGAGCTCTGTGCTGGCCTAAAATCTTATTTAAACTCACTCACTGTGAAACGAGGCTCTGGGACAGATCCCCAGCACACATGTAGCCCTTCAATACAGACCAGCTGCTGTGTCACCTCTGCGTGGTCTGAACCTGGACATCTTCCCTGTTTTGGTTATGCTTTCCATAACAGTAGCTTAAATCCAACTCTTACTATTGGCAGAATTTCAAACCCCTTCACACATTTGCCAGAGTTTAAACAGCACTGAACCATGCAGTGAAGATACAGCCCAAATTTCACACTTTTCCAGAAGACCCTCCCCAATGAATAGCCAACCAGGAATGTAACAACATTAGGATACTCCTTTAATTCCTCAAGGAAAAAAAAAAAAAAGAAAAAAAAAAGAAAAAAAAGACAGTGCTTTTTCTCAATCATTACTATGGTCATTACTTATACTACTGTATTTCAAGACTGAACATTGCTCTGGTTCACAAGCAATAAAGAAGGGAACAGAAAGGCAGTGGTTCTGCCGGGTCTTGGTCTGGTTTGGATTCTTTTTGGAAGTGTGCAATTACTGTCAGGGCAATGAACTTCCCATTTCTTCTGAAGATGTTGCTTCAGGAAAAACCACAGTGGTTTTAGTCCTTTTATCTCAGCAGAGGTCACCCTGAAAGCTGCATTGAAGGAACCAAACAAAAGCACATCTGATGTAATGTGCCTGACTACTGAGAAGGAAAAGCCCCACAAGCCTGAAACAAAGCCTCCAGCAAAAGATTTCCACGTGCCTTGTGACATACAAAGCCATCAGCAATTTATAAGTTTAAAAAAAGAGCTAAGGAAAGGCTTCAGAGAAAAATATTGCACTTTGCTATAAAACAGTGACTTGATTTGCTTAGGAAAAAAACAAGCTACTCTTCTCATTTATAAATTAAGATATTGAGAGGTTTCTGTCCCACTCCTCTGCTAAAGACTAATTTTTGTACATTCTATCTTATTCCCCAGTTCCCAAATGCAACTGTGCAAACACTTAACCTTAAGCACTGAACTGAAGTCAATAGCATCATCCACTCATTTAGTGCCAAACACAAGCAGTTTAAACTTCTGCTGCAGCAGAACACAGAAACCAAGCTGAAACCCAGGGTTTCATTCTTCAGATTTGATGAAACTCTGACCAATGCTCGGCAGGGTGAGGGGACTGTTGATGTTGTTCTAATGCTCACACAGCAGCAGAACAGGGCAAGGAGCCCAGGGTTTGTAGCTTCTCTTTGTTTCAGATGGAGTCTTTAATTCCTCAGACCTATATGCTAATGGCATAGTTTGTTAAGCCGTTTCAGTCCTGAGCAAGACATTTGAATACAAATCTTACTTAAGATCTTTGCTGAAGCTGCTTGAATTAAGCTTGACAAGTAGCATGAAAAACACAGAGTAACAAAAATGTATTACACGTCCCTTAAGCCAAGTCCTTACTGATTTTACAGGACACTTGAAGAGCTGGAACCCTAATTAAAAAGACATGCATGGATTCTATATAAGCAGAATATGTTTAACAACTCAAGTCTCTTAAAAAAATTTATAGACGAATTTTTAAATTTGCATGACAACACATACTGCAGTCTCTGTGTTCAAGCTGTACTAAGCTACCTGACACCTAAATAGGACTTTTTGAGGAAATGAATAGCAACAATTTCCAGCAAAGATGATGGGAAGAAATGCTGCCATTGGATCATCTCCCTGGAGGTGATCTCCTAGAGCCTCACTCTTCTTTTTCCATGGCTTTCTAACTCAAGCCTAAAATAAAGATTTGTCTTTTCTAAATAGTAAAGCCTGGTCTGAGGAGGCAATGGGCAAGGGTTGTTAAATAGGACCCTTTCATTAGCAGTGGTTATAAGAACATTATTACTCAATGCAATGACATATCACAGCAAGAGTGTACAAGAAGGCTTGAAATATAAAAATATAAATAAACTTATGCTATTGATAAGGTTAACATTCCTAAGCAAGCAAAGATTTTGAAAATTTAATTTATAGCCATTTCAAAAATATAGTTTTCTAATAGGCAGGCCAAGACTTTCAACTTCACTGCATTTTAGCACAAATACTTGTTAAAAACTAATGGAATACCAGCAACTCTTATTCCGTTTTTGTTTTGTTTTTTTTTTTAACTGAAAAATCAATTGTTTGCTTTGGAAAAAAAGCAGGCAAGGAACACATTTAAATTCCTATGGAAAAAGAAAAAGTACAGAGAATTTTACTTCCATAGAAAAATGTGAACAAATGGGCTATTCCTTGCAAAGATTTATAGGCCAGTTAGAGACTGTTGTCACACCAGACCTAAAACAATTTTACCACACTTACGAGGCTCAAGAATGCTTTTGTTTGAGCACAGAACTTTTCTAAACATAATGCAGCTCTGCTAACAGCCACCAGCCCTCAAGTGGAAGCCCTTGGAGAGGTATTATCCTGAAAGCCATTTATCTTTTACTTCAATTTGCAAGCAAACACCAACACAGAGAGCCATTAGAGAACAAGTGCTCTCTGGATGCTGAAAATCAATGGAGGAAAATTAAAAATCAACAAAGCTCTCACACACAGCCTCTCAAATGAAATAGCCTGTGATCCAGTCAATCCTAGTTAAGAGGAGAGTAAAATAAAATCTTAATCAAGGATGAGCTGTAGTGACACTTCTTATCATATTTATATCGTTTATTACATACCAACTATAATCTGTGTCATAAGAATACAATCTGGTAATAAAGAAACTCATAGTGCATAGAACAATTGAGAAACTACTTTCAGCACTCCAGTTCTAATGCCAGACTAAAGGTTGATGCTTCAGGAAGGCTGATGACAAATGAAGTGGCACAAACAAACATAGAAGTTCTGTACAATATTATGATAAATGTCCCTTCACTTACATCCTCAAGAGTAAACTCAGCTAATTTACATCTTACCAAACTTAGGTTAGATCCTGTAGCAGCACTGGGAGGAACACACTGCTTGTGATGCTCTTCCATGTTGCTCAGAGCCATGGAGAAATCAAAAAAAAAAACAGAAGTAAAAATATTCAAAATATTTGTTTGTGCTGTTTTACCTATTAATCACTGTCACCCATGAACCAATCAAACCACTGCTCCCGAGAACGTGATCAGATATTAATATAAAGATACCAAAGAATTCAACGTTATGTGAATGAACCTCTCTGTTACCTTGCAGTAAACATGCAGCAGCTTGAGGTTTGCCAGGAAAATAGATCATTCAGCAAGGCAATTAATAGCCATCCTAATGTGGCAATTTCCCTAGGATGTAATAGTTATAGCACAACTACAAGTATTGAAATAATCTTTTCTGGTTAAATGCATTTTCTCTATTATTTCTGAATGAGGAGAAGGTCCATGTTTGTACTTTTGGTGATAATTCCTCAACATGGCAAGCAGAGAGAAGATGAAAGGATTTCCTTAGATCCTTTCTAATTTCCATTATAAACATGACTTCTGTGAGGAAAGAGGAATTCTGAGGTAAAAAATAAACAGAAATGAGAGACCTTACACCAAAGGCATCTCTCCCCATTTGCCTACAGCCTGTTCAGCAAATAGAACCAGTAATTCTAAATTAATGCAAAGGATAATGTAGGAAACTAAGTGCAACACTTAGTTTTGACTGAGAACAAGCCAATTGTAAAGATCAGATCTCCAAGTTATCTACCCTTTTCCTGCAATTGCTCCTAAGTGGATGTGCAAAAGTACTGCATGGCCCTGTGGTAGGGACTGGTTGCTTTGCAGTTGTACTGGGTGGACAAGGTGAAGCGATGAAGCTGTTAATTACTCCAGAAGACCAGAACAGTCTGAGCCTTTGATACAGCCATGGATTTCTCCAGTAATTTATGTGTCATGGCCCCAGCTGAGACTCTTGGAGTGAGTCATCCATAGTTAGATGTTGTGGAACCAGCCAGACAAATCTGGGCAGAACATGGTTTCTCCTTCCCTGTTCTTTCAGAGAAGAATTGGTGCTTCAGGTTCTTCTGTGAAATTCCTTTGCCACATACCTTTTACTCAGCATAATGGAATTACAGATCCAACCAAAGCACATAACTCCTCCACAGACTTGGCTGTTACCTCTTCTGTTGGGGCTGTTTTCAGCAGCAGCAAATGAAGTCCCTCATCTTTGCCTAGGACCGGTGATGAAATTGCTTGACCTTCTAGAAACATACAGACTTTGAAAACTTTTTCACACACCTTTCATCTTTATTTTTTATTCAAAGGCTTTCCAAGCTGTTGGGTGCAAAAAGCCTTTAATGATTACCATATTTGCCTCATTTACTAGTGTGAGGGTGCTAAAAATGTGGGCATCATTGATGTCTTCTACCAGAAAATACAAACTTTAAAGTGCTCAAATGGCTGCCTATCTTATAATCATGGAGATTATGGAGACAGATGGAATGGCATATCTGAACACAAACATAACAAATTTAGGACTACATAAATCTGCAGAATTGACATTTCAAGATAATTGCTTGGCAGTCAAAGTGTTTTCAAAAATGATAAAAATGAAAATTCACAATTTATTCTTCCAGAATAAAGGAAGTTTCCACAGGTTACTAACTCAGGAAGTCTTAGGTGACAGATTCAGTAATTTTTAATATATAAGGGAATAGAAGTTAAAATACAAACTGCATTTTAACTTTTTATTTTCACTTCTGAGGTTAAAATTTCAAGATAGTTGGGTGACAGAGAGCCTATCTCAGGACATCTTTCTTTAGTGTAAAGCTCAAGAAAATTTGTAAGAAATCACAGTAGATTTTCTCTGATTATAAATGGAAAAGGTAAATGGGCAGTTGCCAAAACCTTGACTACGTCGCTTGCTCTTCCCTAGCAAGGCTCATTTGATTGCAACTTGACTCATCCAATGTTGTTTTAACACCTCGTGAGATGAACAAAGTTGATGTCTATGCTCCCCTGAAGACAAGAACATATTTTTCAAGGCTCTAGGTTGCCAGCCACACTGCAGTGAAACATATGCTGTCCTGTTACTTCAGATAACAAACGGCTTCTCTTTTGTTCAGCTATTCAGCCACAGAAATAAATTATTTTCTCTCCTGAGACTTTTGAAATGAGTGAGGTCTCTGCAAACAGGCATCAACTGCATTGTGTTTACTGGGTAATATACTTCTATCAGAGGGCTAGATTATTCCAACCAATTCAGCTGGCTTTTGTAAGCAGCAGCTCAGGAAATCAGTTGTGATTCTGCTATTCCCATCAGCAATCCTTATGGAAACACTATAAATATTGCATACCCACCATTACACATGATGAACAAACATTGACCATATACTGTGTTCTGAAATGGTCAGTAAGCAACCTCATTCCCATGAGAGAACTCCGTTTAGGAAGAGATTTTTAGATTGAGAAAGTATATCCAGGATTGCAAAGAGGTCTGGTGACACTGAGGAACTTGGAGTACTGACCTCAGTCACCAGCTCAACCCCTTGTGACACTACTGCTCCTGCTCTCGTGCCCTAGGCATGAAGAGCATTCCATCCAGATAATGGGTTCTTCACACAGAACTAGTCTCACAGCAACCATCATCACACTTATTTTATTTGGAATCCATCCCTCACCATGGTGCACTCAACCCCTTCATCCAGATCATTAACATCTTCATCAGTGTCCTGGATGGGGGGGATCATAGAATCATAGAATACCAGGTTGGAAGGGACTTTAAATTAATCATCTAGTCCAACCAATCTTGGCAGAAGAGTGAACTTTCGGTAAGTTCACAGATAACACCAAGTTGGGTGGGAATGTTGATTTGCTGGAGAGCAGGAAGGCTCTGCAGAGGGACCTGGACAGGCTGGATCAATGTGCCAAGGTAACTCTAGGAGGTTTAACAAGGCAGAAGTGCCAGGTCCTGCCCTCATCACCCTTGCCTTGGGGGTCATGCCCTGGTACTTAGGGACATGGGTTAGTGGTGGCACTGGCAGCATCAGGCTTATGGTTGGTCTTGATAATCTTAAAGGTCTTTTCCAATATAAATGATTCTGTGATTTTATGGTACTCCAGTGTGAACTTCATACCCTGGAGATTTAGAAAGGGAAGGAGTTTACATAGAGGTTTGAACAAAATAATGTCAGGACATTTCTTTGTTGGAGATAATGCTCTGAAAGCAGAGCACCAGTTTGAGGTGATTCTTGACCAAAACTGCAGCTGATGTGCAATTTTTGATCCCAGGTACAACTCCCTCAACTTTCAGTGCTGCAGTCCTTAGCAGTGTCCATGCAAAGCTGCCCATTCATACAGGCTGAGCTGAATGCTGCTGCTGCTGCTCCTGGGGTGAGGGTGCCAGGAAAAGCCCCCGCCAGGTCGATCTGCAACTGGAAGGGTGGGAGGACAAAAAAAGAATTGGAATGGAAATGAGCTGGAATGGAAAGCTAGAGGAAGAGACACTAGGGAAACACTTTTTTTGGAGCTTTCACAAAAGCAAAGTGGGGAGAGACATGCCATTTCCATCAGCTTTCTGCTCCCAGAAGCTGACTAGAGTCACAAGGAATAAAAGCAAACCAGGTCACAGTGATGCCAGACCTCCCCAGGTTACCATTCCAGTTCTTGCTATCTGAAAAATCAATACTCAAAACACATGAAAGGCCAGATTGCAGCACTGTGCACCGCTAAACAACAAGCTGAGATGAAAGGTCATCAAACTGGAATACCTCTGATTACCATATAATATACTACAACTGATCTGGGCAAGCCCAAATTGCAGGTTTCCTCCTGATGTTCACAATTCCTTAAGGAATGAAAAAGAGCTGGAAACTTCAAGGGGGAAGTACTATAACATCTTAGTGTGCAGCAATCAACATATATTTACTGCATTAAAAAGTATACTGAAAATTTACTGTGCATTCTTACATTATTCTTGATTTCCTAAGATCTACTAAAAATGCCTACAGCCTTGAGAACCGACATTTTTTTGAGATTTCTGGTAAAACCCACAGTAGATGTCACTGCCAGTTTACAGCTGTAATGTTCTCTGGGGTAATTTTGTTACCTGAAGCTGCAGGAAGGCAGAAGGGGGGACTGACATTCTGTCACTACATCATCAGCTGATTTTTAAAGATACTTATTTGCTATCATGAACACTTAGCAACTTAGACCTAGACTCTTTTTTTTTTCTTTTTTCTTTTTTTTTTTTTTCTTTTTTTTTTTGAGTGATATTTAGCTTACATTTCTGAACATGGCTTAAATGCTGTGGCAGGTGACAAAGTAGCGTGGAGGAACAGCAAAGTGTCCAACCTCAAACACTGACAAGCTGCAGCAATTTCTACAGTCAGAGAGCAGACAAAAGAAATGGTAAAAAAACACCACAAGCAAAACACAGAGTGCTATCAAAATGTTCAAAAGAGATAAGTAACTGGCAATTACCTAAATCATGGACCACTGAACACAAGAAGATAGAAAAACAGAGCAGTGTCACCTGAGGGCTACGAGCATCAGCCTAATAAATTTGCCTCTTAAGATCTTAGCTTAAAAAAAGGGGGGGGAAGAGAATAATTCCCTAATGAATGAAAAAAAAAATATATAAGTAAAGCAGTATCCCTTATAGCTTGGAGGTAAACGCAGAGTTATAAGTATTATGTAAGTCAAAAATTTACCACCTATCAGAGTAAAAAATGTGTAAGATTCTGGCACTTACCAGGCTATTAAAATGTCAGAGCACTTTCAGAAAAAATAAATTTTGGCCAGAAAATGCTGAAGTGGCAAGGGCAATGTTTTCAATGCCTGCTTTAATTTTGACAAGTCTCCCCAGCCAAATACTAATTTTAATTAGGAGTATTTATTATTTTTATAAGTAAACCTTTACATAATTTTAAACTGCTACATTTAAAAGGGTGACAAGTTAAACAAAATATTTCCCTTTCTCTCATTGGTTTTCCTTATCTTAGCCTCATCAACACTTTTCCAAGCCTTTTTATTATGATTTGGAAGTCAGGATATATATTTTTTTCAATATTTTTTTTACTATTAGTAAAAATTTCTGATCTTATCCTAACACAACCATGCAGTAGTGGTACTTTACATGGTGAATGGTTTATAGAAGATAAGTGTTAATAAAAAGTGAATTCTGTGAATTGTGCAGAAACACAGGGGCAATGTTTTCCAACCAGGTATCTAAAATCAAGGTCCTAGGTGTGAATTCAACTCTCTCCTTCATTTCTGAGTATAACTAAGATGTAGTTCAAATTGCCTCAAGCACTTTAGAAAAGCTTTAAAACTTCCATTATCTTCACAGATTCCTTTCCAAAAATTCAAGAAATTTGGCCCACAGGTCACATCTTTAGTCTTAGATAGAGATATTTTATCTTAGGTAAAATCTTACATAGCTGAATATTTAACCAAATTATGTATATTAATCCATTTAATCTTAAAAGCCCAACACAAAGTGTAAAAATCTACTTGATCCCTCTTAAAGCAAATGATGACCTTACCATTGAAAATACCTCCTAAATTTCAGTCTTTGATTCTGGAAATAATAACCTTTCTGATTTTTTTTGGTCACCAAAAAATACTTTCATATAGTTGACTACTGATATTTACAGTATTAATAGACCTTCCACAAGCCCGAACTCCCCTTTAAGCTGGTAGTAATGCATTTTATTCAATTAATCTAGCATTTTGTTGGGATGGAAAAGACTAGTTTTCAAGACTAGTCTTCAAGCTGAGAGACTGGCTTAGATGTGTGGTATATTATTAAATTTCTCTAGTTTCTTTCCCATGCAAGTAATTCACATCTTTCTGTTTCCACATCTGTAAAAGAGAAATCTCATAACCTCTCCAGAGTTCCCAAAGTTATTAACAGGAGACGCCAAGTCATTCACACGGACGTAAAATTCTGAGATCTGGTGGCAGAGTACAACACACAAGTTGGTTTTAATATGGTCTTGCAATATACCAAGCAATACATTAGTACCTCCTGAATGGAATTACAGTCCAGAAAGGGCAGTTTCATAGACTTCGCCAGCCTAAATGAAGTGAAAACTTACAGTTGGACCTTGCAATAATGTACAGCATGTGAGAGTTTCTGAGGAGCCTTTCCTTTGCAATTCCAAAGCTCAGCACAACTCCTGCATCCCTGAGACTTACACAGCAAATATGTAAAAAGAAGAGGCCCAGACCTCCTGTTCCTGTGTTACAGAACTTTGCAGAGCAGAGAAGCATTTCTGAAATACTCATTAGCAGCAGATAAGAGAACCATTGCCTTTGCTGGAGCCCACAGAAAGAACAAAGTGTGAGACATTATTATTCTCATGGACAGACTGGAACCTTTAGCCAAACCCCACTAATTTGTGCCTGCCAGCACTGCATCTCAAACAAAGCATAAAAGGATTTAAACATAAAATGATGAAATCCGTAAAAAAATTAGCTCATGAGTATGGCTGAATGAAAGAAACTGGACATATATTAGCACTAAAAAACTACTCTAGTGCATTTAGTATCTTAAATATTGATAGGAGATGTTTGATTATTCCCATGGATCCCAGGCTGATTCCTGTAGTCATAGTTACACTGAAAGCACAGCTTTTATGCAGCTTGCAGTTGTCCATTTTTGGCACTGAGTTTTACAAGATAAACACCTGCAATCCCTCAGTCGGTGCTACCTGACACACTTCCAGCCCAGACATTTCCACCACCTCTCCTTACAGAGGCTTGTGCCTTCCAGAAAAGAATGAGAGCATCTTAATCAATGAAATCTTAAAGCCATTTCAAGGCCCAGACTGTTAATTTTATTTAGAGGACTGAGAATAAAATCATATATCTATAAATTGTAGACCCAGCAATTGCAGCAAAAATTAATCCTGTTATATTGGGGGCAAATAGCTGATTTTTCTCATTTAAGTGAGAATAAAAGTATTACCATCACATTCAAATTATTACCTATGTACTGAACGTGCTGTGACTAATAAATGCTAAACAACCTTTTAGAATATAGGAACATATTTATAACAATTATCTTCAGCATGCTGCAAATCTTAAAATGCTATTGAATACTGCAGGGGTGTGACACAAAAAATACTTGATAAATGCGCATTTGTCTTGAAATGGGTTCATAAAAATACTTAGCATTTATTCAGGGATCACAGGTGATTGAGACACTTCAGTATTATGGTCTTAAGTTTATAAACAAGGAAACTAAGCTAGACTAATTCTGTACTTTTTGCAAAACCTTACCTTGCAATCTGATCTCAAGGTAGGCTGTCAAATCATGTCATGTCACAGTGTTTTTGCACCAGGCAAATGCTATTACAAGGTATGAGGCATTAGGAAGCCAGGCTTTAAGGAGGCTCAGGCTTGCTCAAGGTCATAGAAACTGATGTCAGGTCTGGCTAACAGCTCCCTGACTGAATCATCCTACAACCATTGTTCAAGAGATTTGTTTTATGAATGATAGTTAAGGATGAGTCAACCGATTTATTATAATACCAAGACAAGAATATTGTGATTTTTGAATAGAAACATAGACCATTAGCTACATTCTCCTAATAATATTTTTCTTTAGTAATTGTAACCATGAAAGAAAAAGCTTTAATTTGGTCCACAATCTATGTGTGAGGTGTAGGAAGAAGTAATGCTCAGAAATGGAAGAAAGAAAAGTAGAAAGTGTCTTGAAAAGAGATTAGGAAATGGAAAAGCAGAAAGAGGTGATGAAAGGTTTCATAAAAAAACCACCAAAAAATGGATGAAGACAGAAATACCTGCTAGTCACAAACTTAAACAAGCTTGCAGAAGATCCTTCCTCAAAACCAAACCAGCAATACTAAGAGGAATCCAGCATTTATTTCATAGCAGTCTTCTGCTATGAAGGGATAGCAGCAACCTAGTGCATTACTCCCACAGATGGAAAAAATCTGTCTCTAACACAAGCTCCAAAGAGACCACATCAAGAAGGCTTCAGAGGTGCCTTAATTGAATGTAAGAGACCCCCGTTTCCAGGAGGAAGAATCTTTCTCTGACAGAAACACACAGTGTGAAAAAAAACCCCCAAAATAAAATCCTGTTTTATCTTTGCGTGATTTTTTGCTGACTGTGCTCAAACATGTGGGTGCAAGCTGTATTAGAACATATTTGCCACACAGGTCCTGCTTTTTCAGTAGAAGTTTGCTGCTGCTGCAGGGTGCTGGGGCTACTGGGAATCAGGGTTCATTTCAGAATTAGAAACAGGTAAGCAAACAGTTACATTCATCCCTTCTAGTAAATACCATAAAGAGACTGCAATAAACAAAGTCACTGGAATACTTAATGTCTACAATAGTTTAGAACTCCTGCTTGTGCCAGGACAGGTATCTACCTACAGAAGTTGACTGCTTTAACATCAGTTTTACTCTCCTGGCAGAGCAGGGGGGCAGCAGCCCCAGGGATTCTCAAGGGGTGAGCACACTGCCAGGCCTGCAAAATGGCCATGGCCACCATTTAAATCCTGTTCATTTCCATGCTCCATCCATGCCAGCTCTGGGGAAAAAAGTCCTGCTGCACCTCTGTGGCTGAGAGAGCCAGAGAAGCCTGAGTGGTCAGCACAAGGGAAGCTGAACAGCTGCGGTGAAGAGAAGCAGAATTTGACTCATCAGTAGATTGGACAATGTTGGCATAGCGTGAAGCGTGGACTCATCAGCCATTCCATCACTGGGGAAATGAAAAGGAAACACACAGGTCTCCTGAAGACACGAATGATCCATCAGCAAGCATGATGAATATTTTTCAAACACACTACACCACTATTTTCTTGGGGCTGTCTGGGGAATACACCTACTGTACACTGTCCTTGCAGACCTCCTAAATGATACTTATCTCTTGTCAAATACAGTTTTCATATAATCTCCTTAATGTGGACCTCCTGGTTAGTTGTTCCTGCTGTTAGACTCTGAGTTAAGATGAAAGAGTTTCAAACTTCCTCCCTTCTTCAACATGGGGAACATGATACAGCCTCTTGGCATGTTGTGATGGTCAGTAAATAATTAGACAAAAGTGATCTCAATGTACAGGATAATTGCAATTGATATAAATAATCTAAATTAATCACAGAATACCCTCATCTTGCCTACACCAGATCAACAGAAACCTGACTCTGTTCTATAGACTTACCTATACCCATTTCAACCAAGCAGACTTGACAACCAAATAAATACTTATTGCATACAGTAAGAGGTTTGTTACAAATCATTTACCATTTCCTCTTTTCAATTATCTTTTCTCTCCTTTCTCCTCTTTCCTTTGCAAAGATTCAGCACCACTAATACAGCACATCTTCCTTTCTGGTTTTACCTGTGACAGAATTCAGGCAGATTTAGTAACTCTCTGGTCATTCTTCATATGGACACCTTCTCCTTTGGACACTATCCCATATACTATGATTTGCCTACCTTTTATATTAAATTCTGCAAGTTCCTTATTGCATCAGAAAATCTTCCATGATGATATTCACCTGGAACTTTATAGTCTTAAAAAGAAGATGTGCATGATCCTCATAACTATTGATTAGAAGACTGTTGTAGCTTTTGCTAGGACACAAGAAATTCTCTTCTATGCTGGAGAAAAGCCTCATTCAGATCTAACTCAGATCTAGAGAACTACTGCAGACAGTTGTGGTTGATAATTTGAGTTTGTTTTTTCCCTCATTTGTTATCTCAAGCAGAGGTTTTACAAAGTACTTTCAGGTCAATGAGCACATGGGCAGGCTGGACAAGGGAAACACACAACTTGCCTGGTGTCCTGCACAGCAAACCCACACAACCCCACCCCTCTATATTTTTCACTGGCATATGGCTCACATTTAGAATTGGGCCTAAGTATAAGAATCCACATTTTAAAATAATGAGCTTTGAAATGACAACTTAGTAAATTGCAAAATTACCCTTATTTTCAAACATAGCAAATCAAAATCCCAGATCTTAAGCCTCCTTGGCATGGAATATTGTTCATTCCCATTTCCTCTGACCAGCCACCCCCTTAGCAGCACACCCTCCCCCAAGTGATGAGAGCAGCTTCAGAACTGCTTTCTGCTGCATGCTCTTGATTGACTATTCCTATTTCTCTGAGCAATGACCCCTGCTCATCATAACAGCAAATAAAAACTTGCTGAAAATATGATGCTTGGAATCCTTCTCTTCCCAGAATTACTGGGAGGGAAATAGATGTCTCTCAAGTCAGAATCATATGCACAATGTCTCTTTAACAGTTGCTCAGAGGTCTTTTCCATTTTCACATAAATCTTTTTTATGTTGTACTCCCACCGACTAGTCATTTTATTTTTGGCTTCACTACAGTAAACTTAATTTAACATTACATCTTTTTGGTAGTTGTTGGTCTGCTTTTATGACTAATGAGTTTTGGACAGGACATTCATAAAAACAGAACAAAAACATCTATAATGAGCATACAGTAAAGACAGGCCTATTTTTCCTCAGAATAATTGTATGCCTGAGCACAAAAGAATGCAAAAGTTGCACATTAGGCTAAAAAATCACAGTGGAAGGTCAGTCTCAAAAACTTCAATTGACATCTCTAAGCATCAAATGAATTCTAGGATAGAATAATAACATAGAATGTCTGTTCAAGCATGCAGCCATTTAGCTCACACACCTTCTATCTCAATGAGCAATTATCCTACATCCTATGGGAAACCTACATGCTGGTCATGGCATTCTACTGTTCACTTGTCCTGGTAGATTTCTTGGCTTGGCTGATTTTTGTGGGTTGTTTTCTTTTTTCTTTTTTTTTTTTTTTTTAATATCATGTGCAGCCTTTAAAGACAGTGTACTTCATGTGCTGGACTATAGAACATTTATTGATTCCAAGAGAGAAGAATTGACACAGAAAGTTTGAGAGGCACCTCCAGCTTGCATAGTTCAATGTTTTTGTGGACATGCATTCAAAGAGGTACTCAAAAACAAATCTGTCATGATCAACAAGAGCTGGGGATTCCTTCTAGCTCTGCACATACAAAAACAGGATGGAGAAATGCACAGAAAGAGTTTTGATGGAAAACAAACTAAATGAAACCTTTCTCTGTCTTACTATATAGGAAAACATATTCATAATCTACTGGTTAGGAGAGAGGGTATTCTCAAATAGAACAGTAACACTGTTCCTACCTTCCTTTTATTGAAAGGGTTACAAGGAGTTAGAACATGGCAATGACGTAGGAGTTACACATTTTTTATGCAGCCCTGTTCACACACAAAGTGTGAAAAAGCCCTGGTTTCTCAACCATAGCAGAAATCAGTCCAGCTGGAAAGCTGTGGCTCCTACCCTTCATTTAGCCAGTAAATAACTCAAAAACTTCTTTAACAGCCAGATCCCAAGCCATTGTCTTATCCACAGCTTTAATTTTCAACAGTTCCACTCATTTTCTCAAAGCTTTACCCTATTTTTTCCATGTATACATAGTCACACCCCATCAAACAGCATCCATCAAATCCTGCACATGTATGTCATGGTTTTGGTGGTGCTGGATGAACCTCTGCTGTGGACTGTGACTCCAGCTAACAGCTCAATGAAAACTCTGACTGTTTTAACCTATTGAGTTCCACTTGCATTCAGCAGCTTCCTGGTGGTCAACAAAGCAACTGCTCATCAGTTGCATTTAAATAAAATCTGACTCTCACAGCAATCTACACACTAGCAAAGTATGGGTGGGGAAAAAGAGTCAATTATTGTGCATATTTCTGGTAGTATTTAGAATATCTGAAGACAAACTGAACAGTCCTGGACTTAAGTTTTAAGCAAAATGATGCAGTCAGGTGTAGCGGTTTCACATTCACCTGCTCGCCTGCTCACACCAGGCGAGAGTCTAGTGTAGTGGTTTCATGAGAATAAGGATTAGGAGAAATTCAAAACAGGCCTAAACTTCAAAGATAAAAATAGTTTATTAACAAAAGACAACAAAATCAAAATCAACCCCCAGGTGGTTTCTTCTTCCTCCCCCCAGCC
>VZTR01007919.1:10052-26715 GCA_013400775.1 Chaetops frenatus | reverse complement strand
CTTCAAACTTCCCGCTCCTAAAAATGTAAGCTTCGCAAAGACGCCCCTGATATTCAAGTGGTTACATGGAGTGCCCATCTTAAAATTAGCCAATCCGTGGGCTCCTCACCTCTGCTGGAAACTGTGCCCCGGCGGAAGTAGAAAAACAAAGAACCCCCCCCAGGAAGGAGAAAAAAAAAGTTGTTGTCCTTTAAACCACAACATCAGGTCACATTAGTGCTCTGATGGTGCATCACTGGAATAAAACTGAATGGTGACACTACTTATAAGGCAAAGACACATCATGGTAGAGATCTCAACATACAGACTCATATTCTGTAATTTCACAGGGAAATGTTCCTGAACTACTCACCTTATTGAAAGGAATATTCCTTAGCTGACTACTAGTAAAAGTGTAAGATAATTCTGCTCTCTATATTAGCAGATGTTCTGGCATGGTCTCTAAGGAAACTGATACTTGAGTAGAATTATTTCTTACAAGTAAATGTAGTCATACTGCATTTTGACAAATTCCACAACCAGTTGTTCTGCTCTGAAAGACAAATGTCAAAATGATGTAGGACTGCACTTACCTATAAATGCTTACAAACATTGCTCGAGTCAATTGCATCTTGGGAAATGCTTTCATAGCTCTGGCAAACACTCTTTTGCAAAGTGTAATTCATACTATTTAAGTTATCAGGAGTTAAAATAGTGTATGATAAAGCCTATATCCTTAGTACTATCTTAAGTGTTCTGCCTTGTTTGGCCAGAAAGAATACATGTTTGTCATCTTGCATTTTAGTTTGGAAAAACAAGCAGCTATTGGTTATTGTGACAGCTGGGAAATATAAGTGTTCAACCTATTTACCTAATAAGTTAGTATATGCACAATCAACATTTATTTTCTCTTAATATCAAAAGACTGAATATAAAATGCTTAGCTGCCTGTTTTCCAAAAGCACATAAAAGGAAGGATGGATGCACCAATTGCATTAGCATGAATTAAAATTATAATATGCATTGAATGTGAGGGAGAAAAATCAGTGTGTTCATTCAACTCCTCCCCAGCAACACTACATAAAATCAAATATGTAATTTCTATATCCAACAGCATATATTCCCCCAAAAAAGTTAAATGTTTTATTGATAATTTAGCTTAGTGAAACTGAATTCTGCTAACTTTCTCCTTCTGTAGAAAGAATTTACTTTGTAAACCTGATCCCAGATTGGCACTATGGAATCCCTAATCCCATACTTTATAAACCATGTAGATCACATTTCCAAGTCACAATTAAAATGCTGGTTTGAAAAACAGAACAAAAAGCAAATTATTTCCTGAATATGGTATATGATGGGTTTCCTGCACCATTTGACACTATCAACATGGGCTAATTACTGAAAAGTAGATAATTACATAAATTCTGTTGTCTAAAGTGCAGGGACATCCCTTATCACTGCACAACACTTCAAGCCTTCATAGGGAAAGGCTATTTTATGACACAGATCAATGAAAAAGTGCTTCAAATGGAGAAGTTAGCATCAGAGAGCTTATGTAGCAGGACTCCCTCTACTCTACAGCTTCCCTAAACCGTATCATTGTCTTTAGTTGCTGGTTTATACCACACTAAAACCAGACAGAATGCAAAATAAATATGAATGCATCCTTAGGAAGCGTGAACTCTTAATTAGTGTTACCTTGCCTATTACTCTGCTGTTTCATAGCATTTAGGGTGATGATCTATGATTCTACTTGGTCATTTGTAGGTAGGTGAAAATGTTTTCTACTTGTGCAGCTGGCTGACTGCAACTCAGCTCTGATTCACAAACTATACAGCCACAGTCCACACCTCCATCCCATGATTTCATCAGAAAGGTTCATTCAGAGCAACAAACAAAGCCCTCTACAGCTCTGCCCTCAGAGATTTGCCAACATTTCTTGTCAAAACTGAGTTTCACAGCTTGAGTCCTGTGGTAACTGCAGCAACACAATTTCTGCATTAGACTTCTGCTGACTTCAGCCACAAAAAGACACAGAGTGAATGAATTCACATCAAATGTCAAAAGATTGTGTGGACATGACCTTGATACAACCCCTTCCAGATTCTTAACTTAGGCCTAAGAACAGTACTCATCACAACTTGTTCATAGAAGGCTAAGAGAGAAATGGAATGTGCCACTTCTTGAATGAATATAGTGGGTTTTATAAATTATTTCCTTACTTTCTCCAGCTTATCCAGTCTCCAACACTCCTATATTTTACCTTATAACCTCGTGGGGGTTTTTATACAATTCCTTTCCCATCTAGTGCTATGTGAAAAAGATGCAATTGTACTTTTTGCATCTGCTAATGCACTTCTTCATCAACTGCATTATTTTAAATGCATTTAAAAAATGAAAACTAGAGTAATTCACAGAAAATTTCCAGTGCAATTTCACATTTACTGTATAAAGCTCACTTAGAAGTCCATTGGCCTGTCAGGTATAATTGCAGCTCACAAAGTAGAGGCACATTGAGTGAAAGTCTAAGCCCCTCCAGGAGCTGGTACGCCAGAAGCTACGAACTCTAAAAATTATGTCAGCCCAAGAACTAGACTGGAGCCTTCTAGCAGATATTTCATTTAATTGTATTTCAAAACAAACAAACAAACAAATAATCTCCCACTTCATCTTTGTTTCTTGGCCCATGAGAGCTCTACTTACACCACCCAAATCAAAGGAGGCAAAGGCTGGGACTGGGGGAATGAAGAATTTGCCATGGTAGGAGAACAGGTTTGAGACCATCTAAGGAACCTGAAGGTGAACAAGTTCATGGGAGTTGATGAGAGGAATCCACAGGCCTGAGGATAAAGGGGCTGACAGAAGAAGTGAGCCCATGGCAGTGTGGTACTTAACTGCCAGCTGGAGTTAAACCACAACCCATCTCTTTGTATGTCTTTGTAGGAAGCCACAGTTTGATTCTATTCAAACCCACAATAGTCACAAAGTCAGTTACAGAGACCTCCACTAGATAATTCAATCTTACTTTCATAGAACAAAGAACTATGATTTCAACAGTATGAACTGCCTGGAGATACCCACATTTCTCTCTTGATTGTAGAGGGAGAGAACTTGACCTGATACCTAATTCTACAGAACTCAAATCTGGTGTGGTTAATACTCTGATGGCACTGAGGTGGGAATGATGAGCTTAAATGTGTAGTATATGTTCTTCCACAGATGAGGACTACAACGGCTAAATTAAATGAAAGCATAGAACACTTTTTAATATGCAAAGTATTAAAAATCCCAATAAATGTCTTATCTTTGCTTTCATGTATTTCTCCAATCACTAAATGCTAAATGGTAGCATGGGGCTACTTATGCTTTAAAGTGCATGCTCAGTTCCAGCATACACAGTAAGCACTCAATTTTCCATTTTCAGCACATTTTAAAAATGTGAACTGGTTGAACAAAATCCACACCGTAGTGATCTGAAATCTGTAACATCAAGAACAAGTGAAACCCTAAGACTTCTGCTCAGTTCAGAAATGGGAGTCAGAGTTCTAAACATTCCATTCCACCCCAGTGCAACTGTGATGAAATAGGCAGACAGGGAGATATGTTCCTCCATCATCTCAAATAACTTGTGTGAGATCAACTCAGTCTTAGTGCCCTAATCAAAGGTCCAGCGCCTAAAATCTCCCATTACAACTGACAAAGCTCTTCCACATGTGACTGTGAAACCTCCAAGACCAGTCTGAAGCCATTGGCTAAAGCATACAACCCCACTGCTGTCATCATTTTTGTACCACCTATGCATGTATGTATATCTGCATGTATTAATAAATCTCCCTCTGACATCATTTAAAGGCCCAAGAAATCCTTTCTACTCTGCTGTTTTTGTTGTTTGTATACTAATAAAAAACATCTTCATAAAAGCAAGTATCTGCATAAAAATAGCATTTATATGTATTGACTCAAAGGGACTTTCTGTATCAGATGGATTTTAATATATTAGTTTACTAAGTGGGGTTTGTATCTCTAAGAATTTCAATTTGTGAAATTCAGTAGAATATAGAGGTTTTTTTAAGATAGGGTTAACATGAGGGTTCTTGTGAACACTGGTGTGTCATTCAGGCTTGAAATTTAGCAGTGACCTTAGAGCTGTTTATTTTGTCACACAACAGGCACAACCACATTGTCACTGAACCCCTGTGCTTGGCCAGGCTTTGATATTGTAGCTGATTGAGCTGGGAAAGATCCTCCATGGGGCTCTCATCTATCTCATCCTTCTAGCTTGCATTCCAGAAACTAAGATGGGTAAAGATTTTTAGTTTTGTAATTTGGACTTGAAACCATCAGTAGATGGTATATCTGAGATACACAATCTGAAGAAATTTTGTGATTGTTGGTGGTTCCACTTCAAGAACCAAAAAATAATTTCAGGCTTTGCAGCAGATTAAGCTCAGACACAGCACAGCTTGGGCACAACATTCCAGTGACAATTTCAAGAGAAATACAATATGTACTTAATCATCGAGGCAGCCTCGCTGCATTCCACTGATTTTTGATTAAGCAAACAGAAAGACAAACACAAAAAACATTGTTCTTCCAATCAGTGGCCTCTATCTGAAATCCGTGTTTCTGTATTAACACTGGATTTAAAAGGCTCTTATCCAGAGAAAATTCGTATTTCATGAAAGACCTACTGTGCTTGTGTTCCACATTTTACTTCACAATTCTTGCCATTTAAATCACAGGCACTTTGAGGACATAGAAGGGCTGTTACTGTGGGGTTTTTTCTCATCATCATTCTTCCTGTTGCTTCTAATATAAAATCCACTGTAAATACACTCAGTGGGTCGATTTCACTCTCACTTATGAAGTCCACTTAATCTTCCCAGGTTCCAGGAAAAGCATTTTGTTTTTTAGCAATGATGCAGGAACATTTATTAAAAAACTTCAAGGAGAGGGGTTTTGAAAATTTATTTAATTGAGGTTTTACACAGGATAAACATCATTATCAATGACATCCTGCCCAATACCTATACTTTATATTAAGAAACATGCAAAGAACCTTGTGCATAAGGGATGATGCGTCTGAATATTAGTCCCAAAATCTGTTGGGATGTGAAAACCTACAGAATTTCCTTTTTCATTTGCAAGGAAAACACTATGAAAGCTTGATTTCCAGGAGTCAATGACCTCATAATGTTTCAGTGTCCATCAAGGTACTTTTTTTCTCTCTGTACTATTGAGGAACAATAAATATTCCACTTCTGTATGTCAAAAATGCACCAAAGGTGATCTTCACCACTGTGAAAATGAGTTCCCTGTATTTTGAAAACCTGTAAAACACACTGTACATAGTTGCAGAATCTCACCTGCACTACAAAAATGGTTTTTTGCCACATACCTTCTTTTTGTTGGTGGAACAAATGTAGAAATTGTCAATAACAGTGGCAATCCCAGGCTGTAGATTCAACTTTGTGTATAATGTCCCAAAATCTGAAGACCTGAAAGAAATCAAACATCTGTAAGTGCTCTCTTCTAAAGGCTTCGCCATTGAAACTCTGCAAAGAAAACCCCACTCTCTGCACCATCTGTCCATTTTCAATGCTTCTCTGCCATCCTTTTGTTCTTTTCAGTGCTCATTAGTTACTAAAAGGAACCCGCCACTATTAAGAAAACCAGGTTCTAGGTTTGAAAAAAACTGGCTAGTTCTGTCTGTACTTTGAAGTTCTCTGCAGAGCTAGTTTATTTTTTTCTGTGCAGTGACAGAAGCCTGACATGTACACCTTTCCATCATCACCCACAAGGTGGAAAAAAAGAGCTATGAAGAGCACAGGCTTATTGGCAACTACTAACAACACCTCCTCAGCTATGCAGAAAAAGAGTTGACTTCAGAGCTTGCTGTTGCATAAGAGAAGAACTTGGCCTGAGATCTGGAAGACTGACATTAGACCTCTAGCAGAATTAGTACTTGAGAAAGGCAGCCCATCCACTCCTCCAGCTCTTTTTCAGCAGATTACTAAATTTTGAATGAATAAAATGAAAGTCAGTGTTTGGCCATCAGCATGTCACACACACGCCTCCATGGGTATTTCAAATATGGGCACTCTTCAGAATTTGTTCCATATTTCTGAAAAGCCAGCAGTGAAGAACAGCATCCATGCTCTGCAGTCATACTGCCAATGTCAATTATAAAAAGAACAGACATGTAAAATGTTAGTATAAGGAAAAGTTAGTTAGTGAAATTCAAAGCAAGTCACATGCAAATTTAAATCACTTTGGATGAAACCTTGCTTGTTCCAGTTAGGATCAAATTGTACCATATGCCCTCTCCATATTTACAGTTATTCATTTTGCATTTGGAAAGGGACTCAGACACATCTAAGGCACTTGCCCCTTCTTCACCAAGAAGCACTCCCTGGGACAGAGAGTTGGTGTGAGGACTTCCACTCCACAAACCCTTTTCTCCCCCTGGAATAGCAAACAGAGCTGAAACTACCCTGCCCAGGAACTCTTCATTGTTCAAATAATTGGGAACATTCAAAAGCTCTCATGTCCAAGAGAACCAAGACAGGACTGCCCCTCCCAGTGTGACACTGCACTGCCTCTGCAGTGATTTCTGCCCTACAGCCCCTCCCTACCATGTTCATGGTCCCCCAGCAGGCTGTTGCCTCATGCTCCTCACCCAGGGCAGTCACTGCTGAAGTTTGTAGGAGCACAACAAGAGAGAACAGTGGAAAATCAAATCCCTGGCTGAGTGTGTACACACTGTGAGGTAGCCCACTACCTCAGGTCTCCTTGAAGCCATGTAAGGCAGGTTAGTCCCTCAGGGGCTGGTGCCCACAGGAAGCTGCCATGAGCATCCCACCCATGTCCCAGTGGCACACAGAATGTCACTGAAGTAGGAGGGCATGTTGTATGAAGCCAGAGGCAGCTCCTGTGGTTTCACCAATCCAGCTTTCCACAAGACACAGGACTTTCAGCTACTGTCATGGAGCAACTTTCTATGTCTTTGGCATCACCAAGCATAGTGGGCAGACAACGATAAGCCTGGAACAGATCCTAAGGAACACCAAGTAAAGAAAGGTTCATGTTTACCTTGTTCTAATTCCAACATCCAGGCCATCCTCACAGCCTAAAGTTGAGAGTTTAACTATTTTATAGTGTTATCTGAATAGATTTGACATGAGTTTTTTTCCCCTCACAAAATGTTGCTTTGTCTGCAAATATACAGCAATGTATTAGAGGATTAACTGAATCATAGCAATTTAATTTTGACAAATAAATATGTAGCTATCAAACACATACAACT
Source organism: Chaetops frenatus (assembly GCA_013400775.1). Classification (NCBI taxonomy): domain Eukaryota; kingdom Metazoa; phylum Chordata; class Aves; order Passeriformes; family Picathartidae; genus Chaetops; species Chaetops frenatus. The sequence goes on along the minus strand of VZTR01007919.1, from coordinate 19,430 downwards.
GCAGTGTACTGGGTGTTCAGCACAGAAGTAATTAAAATTCTAAGGGGAATAGGATGGACAGGGCTAAACCTAATTTGCCAGAAAGAAATTAAAGCAAAGACTTAAAATACCAACTTCAGACAGATGTACTGAAATCATGCAGAACAAGTATGTATGATGGAAATAAAACCTAGTCTATTCTCTTTGAGGGAAGAATATCAGGTTGGTGGCTAGCCCAGTAATAACATTCTGAAATAATTCTCTGAACCTTAAAGATGATTCAATTTACTTTGAAGAGGCATTCCAGGATTAATACAATGGGACCACTGGAAAGTGACACCGTGGGAGGGACACCACAACAACTGTGTCCATGTGTGAAAAGAGTACAGGCAGGAAGTCCAAAAAAAGGTAGGTTCCAAGATAAAAAGTTCCAGTACAAAACTTTCCCTTCTAATTCTCATGATTTATATAAAGTACTGCAAAAAGAAGAATGATATTTTAACAAGAAGAGTGCACTAAGATAACTATGGTGTTTTCAGACTAACTTAATAAAACTACACAGTTTGTGGGGGTTTCTTTTGGTAAAAATTAGCAATCTCAAGGGAAAAAACAATCCAGTTCCAGGCTGAGAAAACAGACAACTGTATCTCCCAAAAAGTAAACCATGCCTAAGCAGGAAGACCATGATTGGAAGAAGATCTGTGGATCTATGGAGAAATGTATTCAGACTTACAGATCTTTTTACTCTAGCCCAGACTTGAGAGAGCCAAGGAATATCAGCTATTCTTTGAGACATTGACACACAAGAGGACATAGTTCAAGGACATCATTCAAGGGCAGCAGTGTGTAAAATAATTGGTTTTCCAAATGTACTATAATCCAGAAAAAACAAATCACCTCAACTTTTTCATTTTAAGATATAACTTCCAAGCTCCTGACACTGCACATATAAAGGACTAACATTTTGTAGCAGGCAGCTAGAACAGAATACCCCTTAATTGCACTACTGAGCTATGGACATGGTTGGGGAGGATGAATTCTAGGATCCCAGTGCATGCCTATTTCAATATATATTTCAAAATGTACTTTGCACCAAATTAAGGAGAAGAGGAGCCCTTTATGGTTTTCCAGTCTTAGTGAGATTTTTTTATTTTCTGTTAGTAACCAAACTCATACTCTGTCAAGAGTGTTAAGGAGATGGAAAAACCCCACATGAGTCATCTGTTTTTATCAGGATCAACATACTCTTTTTCCTCCCTAAAACATCATTAAATGATATTTCAAGTTATAATGGAAAGAGGATAGACATGTACCTGATGAGAAGGGTAAAACTTTCTCCTATAGCATGGTTTATTTGCAGTGGCAGCACAACAGCAGAACCTCAAAAACCAGAGCAAGAAGTGTACAGATTTTCTTGGTAAAGAAGGGCCTGACCTGCAGTTCTAAGTGATCTGGACACAGTTAATTGGAATTTGGCTTTCTGTGAGACATTGCAGGGGAAACAGCAAGCTATACACAGGCTTCTTCCTGCTGCTGTGAATCCACCTGAGCACTACAGGCTACAGTTTACAAGGATGTTTCTTCATTGAGCAAAACTCCCTGGAGGATTCATAGGAAACACATCTTCCAGTACTCAGGTGATACAACCATTGGATGGTGGGACAACATGATTACTCACATACTGATGCAGACATCAAAAAAACCTGAGCCTGACAGAGCCTGTGACTGGGTAGGAGCTTCTTTGGAAGTAATGTACATATGCTGAAATATGTGCTAGGCCTTTTTGTTGCTGTTGTTCGTTTGTTTGTTTTTTTCTTTACAGAAAAATCAGTCATCACTGTAAGAACAGCATGTTCAGATCATACAATGATATTGCAGCACAGACATAATTAGGTCTTTTTAGCTTAATATTGTGAGCTCAAAAAAATAGTTGGGAAAACTTCCAAGTGGTAGAGAAACGTACCCTGATGAAATAAAACTCCCAAAGCCCCTAAGCTCTGTGTAAATTTGGGTCCCATCCTCAGAAATATAACTTTCTAATATTTGAGCTAAAATAAATTTACGTCTAACATAATTTGGAACTGTACCTAAACACTGGATCTGGACATCTTCCAACAGAAATATTGAGAAAGAAGAAATTTAACAGATACCAAAAGAGACATGATCTAAATGCTTGCCTGTCTGAACTCCACTATCATTATACAGCTCTCCCCTAGTGACTTACACGTATGATTCAACATTTCTCATTGTTAGTTGCTTTTCCAGGTTATGTTTACAAGTAAATATATAAGAAAAATATATAAGAAAAGTTAAAATGAATATAGTAAAATGTTAATGAAGAGTCTTTCAGATGAGAATTGCATTCCCAAACAAAATGTAATAAAGAACATATCATCAGCAAAAAAATACTTCCTTCTTTTTTTTTTTAATTAATTAAAGAAACACACTAGAAAGAGATTGGTTGGAACACTTAACACACATGTTAATCAGATTTCCCCTACTCTTTCTTCTTAAAGACTAACTCAGAATCCATTCTAGTCAAATGAGTTATATTGTACAAGCTCCACTAACTTAAAATCCTAGCAGACAACAATGAAAAGATTTCAAATGACTCATGAATTACTTAACTGGTGAAACAAAAAAAAAGTCTTGGAAAGAAAAAAATATATAAGATCTACTGGTTTAGATAACTGGTAAATTTCTAAAAAAAAAAAGGATTAAATAGAGATGCACTTTAGAGAATCAAGGAAGAGTGGATCTGTACATAAAACTCACTTGACTGCTTCCCACTTAATTTTCTCCAGACTGTATTGCAAATGTTGTCTGCCTACCTTCCCCTCCTTTCAGTCAGCAGAACAGTCCAAGATTTACAGCATGAAGTTTAAAATGCAGGAGAAATTATTTTTGGTTCTTGCTCTGTAACAGACTTAAATCTAACAGTAGAATTTTCTTTGTGCTCTGGTCCCTGACCTGAATAATAGAGACAACTCTGTCAACTATACCTCAGATGTCTGTAAGGAAAATAAATATCTACAGCAGAGTAATGAAGAACTGGTTGATGGAGTATCTAAAACAGATACATCAGAGGTTTTAAAAACAAATAGCAGGACAAACCTACTGAAAGGGAAGAAACCAGAGGAACAACATTAAAGAAGTGGAAAACTAACTCATCTTCTTTACTTAAACAGCACAGAAAACTTCAAGGGCTTTTACACGTCCAATGTGGAAATTGCAGAGACTCTGGTTAGCCTCATAAAATCCTTTCAAATAGAACCAAAACCCTCCAAAACCCCAAAGCCTTTCTTCAGAGTACAAACACATTGTAACACTGGATTCCAACACCCAACTCATATATTGAGGAATTCATGCAGATGAAAGTTTCTTCAAAGGCTGTAGAAGAGTAGGACTCCTAGCAATCCAATTAACACCCAGCAATCCAATTAACAGATTACTAATCAGCTATCAGCTTTGCTGGAGAACTTTTTGGAAATACTTCTCTCTCTACTTTCCAGAAAATGGAGCCTTTTGGAAATTATAAATTTTTTTCCTCCCAAAACCAAAAATATAGAAATGCTTCTTTCTTAATCCAGTTTTATACTAAAGAATCAATGGTGTAGGTAAGAGGTAACATATAAATATTTTAGCAACTTCATACCTAGACAATAGAGGGTTTACCTTCTTTTCCCAAAAACACTAGAGATGAACATGTCCCGTTTTCACTTATCAATTATTGATATCATCTATTGATCACATATCTGATAACATAGATATTTTTAAGAGCTGTTGGTACTCCCAACTGCCTTTTTAGTTGAAGTGACCTGTTCTGTAATGCTCTGCTGTATACAAAACATGGTACAATTTTGCATTTATACAGTTATAGAGACTCCTTCCAATAATTACAGGTATTAATGTCCATATATATTTGATTGTAAAATGCTGACCTAAAAAATTCCACAGGAAAAAAACCCAAAAAAACCAAAAAAAACCAAACAACTGCATTTGCATCAAGTGAAGACTCCACAATGATCATAAGCATCACATATTCTAGAACTGGGCTTTTATTCAAAGCATTGAACATATCCAATTCAGCTGTCCACAGTGGAGGGAAAACCAGTCCTCTGCAGCAAATAATAAAAGCCAGGATTACCACACCAGGTGACTTTAGGGAGTCAGATCTCTCCTCAGGAACTGTGGCTGCTAATGTCACAGTGATGAATAAGACATGACCCTATGTTGCAATGCACATAGATGGGTGCCCTGATACCACACGGTACCGACTCTGACTGGGCCCAGGCTGGCATGCCAGGCTACAATCTTCTACCCTGATGTTGCAATTACCTTTGAAGAAAGTGTTTTCAAGTCCACATTTTCCACGAACTATCCTGTCTAAGAGCTTTCTGGACACAATGCTATGCACAGTACAGCAACCATTCACATTTTCTTATGAGAGAACATGGAAGGTGATAAGCAGAGCTCTTTGTAAACATGGGGGTGTTACTTGATGGAGATAGTTGAATTATATAATATGCACTTATGTACTATATCATTTTTTCCCTTACTAGTATCTTGTCATGCATTTATCAGGTACTTGTTTTGGTTAATTGCTTCATCTGCACAACGCACACACACATGCTCAAACTCCAATAGTTAGCAGCATTGTGGTTTTAGTATCTATGACATATCTTTTTGTGCTGTATTTAAACATTCCTGCTCTGCATATCTCACTGTATACTATCACAGTTATCTTTTGCAGCCCTTCATTAGTCCTTCAATATACCACAAACATCCAGCTCATTTGCCTGTAATCACTCTGCTTATCAGTTACATTTTCAAGCTCCTCATTACTTTGCTGCACAGCTCCAACAATTACCTTTTATATTCCACAGGCTGACAAAACATCACATTAGCTTCTATTAGCTGCAACCATCTCCTTTTCTCTCAGAAGGTCTTAGTTTAGGTTAGGCACCTATTCTGAAACTACTGCCTTGGTGTATTAATTCCATCACCGACACACAGCTCTTGCTGACAGTACGTGTTGGAAGGTAGAGCCTGTAGCCACGTTTGCAGTACACAGATACTTGTGATGAATCCACCCAGCCATAAAACAAGCAGTGTCACAGTGACAAAGCAGACAAGACACCGCTGGCAAGACAGGGTTATGTCTTACTTTTGCAAAAAGCAAAAGCTCTGGTTTATTTCTTCCTTAGCTTTGCAGCCGTGGAAGAGCTGGGCATGCGCTGGATCACGCTGCCCTTAAGGGGCACAGGGGTACCTTAAGGTGCCTGGGGGCAAATTAAAAATTCCTCACAATCATTCAACCCCAGCCACTTGTTCCTGTTAAAAAAAAAAAAAAAAAAAATTATTGAAATTATTCAGTCAAACTAATGGTTTTGAAAGCATGCTTTTGGATCATTTCAGTAATGCTGTTTACAATCCTTTCCCACAAACAGCTCGAGTGACCTACATGAGGGAGTAGAAAACAAGAATGAAATTGTGGGAAATAGGGAAAGATCAATTTCTTACCACACTTTCTTCACTGACTTCAAAGTATTCTGTAACTAACAGTTAGTATGCAAGCATTTATCCCAAGAAACAGCCCTGTGTAGAGTTAGTTTCAGCAGCTGTAAGTGCAGGACTGTATTAGTAGGTCTCAGCAAGGAATGGAGCATTCAGGAGGTTTGCTATTGAGAGACTTAAATATTTAATTAACTATTCAGTTACTACCTACAAACAAATTAATACTTCCTATCTAATACTAACTTCCTTTCACCTATTTAGACAACCATCTTTGGAAAAAAAGGTTGGGTTTAGTTTTGGTGGTTTTGTGGTTATTTTTGTGGGGGGTTTTTTTGTTGGTTTGGTTTGTTTTGTTTTGTTGGGGGTTTTTTGTGTTTTTGGGGTGGATATTTTTTGTTTGTTTGTTGTTGTTTTTGTGTTGTTTGGTTTTTTGTTTGTTTGTCTGTTTTTTGCTGGTTGGTTGGTTGGTTTAAGGTTTTTTTTGTTTGTTTATTTGTTTTGTTGTTGTTGGGGGGTTTTTTGGTTTGGTTTTGTTTTAGTTTAGGAAAAAGAAGTCTTTGTTGCTAAAATGCAATTTTCCAAAATTATGCTTACTAACTATATAGCCAGAAGTGGAAACATACATATATCACTTAAAGTATGGTTTCTCTTTTATGACTGTTGTGAGGGGAAATGAGTAATTAAAAAGGAATCATTTCTTATCTCACATACTTATGTTCTTTGGGGAAAGGGGATGGTTCAAGAATATTTTCTTGAGGTTTGCAAGAAACATTAAAATTTTCCACCATGGAAAAATGCTAGGCATTTCCCACAGCCCAGGCTTTTTATTTAAACCACTAAACACAGCTGAAATATTTCTGAAACAACTTTATTCTCAGTCAGGCAGCTTCTTGGAAGGCAAGAAACATGTATATATGAGACAATTTGGCCTTGTGCTTTCTGACCAGAACAGCAAATTTTCTTGCAATCACTGGCTAGAACTGGTTGGAATGGGAACATTTACAAAATGAAAAAATAACTGATAATAATTTAATAAATTGCATATGTACATTCACATGCAATTATCTATTCCTCTAGAAACAGGCTCTGCCAACTATAACAGTCTTCTACTCAGTCTTTAGTGAGCAGAACTCATCTTTAACTCCAATTGTAGCAGTTTTAGCTTTTGCTGCTGAAGTGCTGACCTCCATTTCATGATTGCTGGGGGGGAGGTGGGCCAGGTGTAGCACTTTATAAAAAGGTAAATGAAGTCAATGTTTTGTCAGTAATTTGAGTGTGGTATTCTGCACCTGAAGTGAAATGTTTGGCAAAACTTAAGGGAGTAACTGGACATTTTTAAAAATAATGAAAATACTAAACAATAAGTAAATACAGAAAAATAGATGCTAGAAATGTATTAGAGACCCAGCTGTTGCCTGTTGTGAGTTTTCTGGCACGCTTCTCTGAAACTGCAAGTACACATCCGGGATGAAGGCTGGGCAGTGCTCAAATGCAGCTCAAGTTCACCCAAGACATGAATTCCCATATCCCCAGTGTAAAGGAGTGATTATGTCAAGTTATTTACTACAATTGAATCAGAACAAAACCTTTACAAGGACTTTTAAAGCATTGTTTAGAATTCCTCTCCTTTAAAAACAGTCCATGTCAAAACAATCATCTGCCTCACCTGTGTCTGCCCACAAAAGAGGTTGCCATGATGTGTCTAAATCATGAAAACATTCAGATGATTAAACAAAATCAGCTTTTCCTAACAGTGTTTCAAATCACTGTGTCTGTGCTGCCTGAGCTGGCAGCACGCAGAACACGATGGGAAGGCTGCAGGTAGGAATGGGAGAAAGCACATCTCAGGGTGCTGCAGCAACCAGGGACACTGGGGATTCACAAACTCACCACCACTTCAGCAGGATTTGTTTCTGTTATTTGCTAATGACTCCAGCCACACTCTCCTAACAGCCTTCTACAGTTGCTGAAGGGGTTTTATTTACTTATTTATTTACTTAGTTTGTTTAGAGCTTTCAGCAGCCCAATTTCCCTTACAGTCATTCTCCTGTTACTGCAGTGACACCTGTGGAGGGCTGAGCCCATCAGCTGTAGCTTGGCCTGCTGTTGAACTTGGCAAGCCAGCAGCACATAAAGCCCCAGCAGATGTTTCTGCTTTAATAGCAGCTCTTTCAAACCCTTGGCCAGACATAAATCCAAAATAGATCCAGAAAAGAGACAAACAGTGCCACCATCATGGCTCTTAAAATTAGGAGGCAGAACTAGCCTTTTCTGCAGGACTCTGGGAGACCATTAGCAGCAGAAGGTGTCGGGAAGTGTTCCCATAAATTATGCTGACGGGTTAAGAGGGCCAGCCACAGCAAATACAGCACATTTTGCAGTGTGTCACGGCTTGCTAGGAAACAGAATCCTAAGACAAATACATGCATTTACACAGGAATTTCCAAACTAAGATCACACTTCATAGCAACAAGTACAGGAAGCAGCCAATTTTATGGCCATTAACACCTCCACATGGATCTATGGTGCTTCCATGCTGTGTTAATGAACATTCCAAAAATAAAACAGTAAGGCAATGATCCTTGGTAGAAGGGATCTTCTGAATACATGCCTTGCTGGATCTATTTTCTTTAAAAAAAAGCTGCACTAAGAGTGTATTCACAGCTGCCAATGTGCTTTATGGGAGAGGACGTTGATATATAGCAGGGTGACATGCTAAAACATCCATTCACTTGGTGATGACTAACTGCCCCTAACAGAAGCTTGGTCCACTATAAATTATTGGCATGTAATTTCAAATGCAAGTTAGAACAATCCCCACAGAATAAGAATAGTTCTCAGCATTCAAAATAACTCATAGCACTAAAGGAACTGAAAACTTCAATCATGTTCTTGTGGAGACTTGGAAGAGACAAAAGCAACCCAGGGTCTAAAAAGGAGTTCTTTTGTACGAATGAAGGTTATTACCTGTTCTACTGCTTCCCCTATCATCTACTACTCAAGCTCACATGGAGCTGCCAGTAGCAGACGTAACTCTGAGGCTGTTGGGGTGTCAGGGCTCTCACACTGAGGCTGGGACAGCAGGAGATCAGCTCCTTCCTTACAGAAGCCTTGTGGTGGTTGAAGGTCACCAAGAGAACAGCTGCAGATGGAGACCAGGAAATTTTACAACGTCCAAGAAGATGGGAAAGATATCCATAGCATCAAGCCATGGGATGATGGCAGCAAGCTTATAGATGATACAAGACTGTGAGGAGTGGCTGATATATCAGTAATACATCTTATGGAGATACAGGCAAACAGGAATCTCATAAAGTTCAACAAAGCAAGGCAGAAAGTCCTGCACCCAGGAAGAAATAACCCCATGTACCTGTACATACTGGAGGCCAACAGGCTGGAAACCAGCTCGGCAGAAAAAGCCCTGGGGGTCCTGTGGGCATCAAATTGAACCTAAGCTAAGTGTCCTTGCAGCAAAGGCAGCCAACAGTGTCTTGAGCTGAACCAGGAAGAGTGTTTCCAGCAGGTTGAGGGAAGTGAATCCTTCCCACTCAGCACTGCTGAGACACAGCTGCAGAAATGTGGCCCCTCAGAATGAGAAGCACAGACATACTGGAGTACACCCAACAAAGAGCCACAAAGATGATTAGAGACTGGAGCATCTATCACACAGGCCAAGGCTGAGAGAGCTAGGGCTGGTCAGCCTGGAGAAGACTCAGGGGAGACCTTATCAATGTATATAAATAATTGATATGAGTGTGTAAAGATGAAACCAGACTCTTCTTGGCAGTGCTCAGTGACAAGCCAAGCGGCAATGAACAAAAAGTGAAAGACATTAAACTCCATTTAAACATAAAAATTTTCTTTTCTTTTCTTTTTTTTTTC
>VZTR01007917.1:43522-68348 GCA_013400775.1 Chaetops frenatus | reverse complement strand
TCATTCAAACAACCCAAACTCTATTTTTACTTACAAAGAAACAAACTAATTCAGATACTTTGATTTTACTAAGTATTTGAAGCACTGTGGTGAAAGTAATCCTTTTATGTAAGCAATTAATAAACATTAAATTTTGAGAGTTGCAGCACACACAGTTTAGACACAAATGTTAACAAAGAAAGCACTAAAAAAATGTAAAAAAAACCAAAAACAAACAAGCTTAATGAAATTGTCATTGTTCTTTTATTTATAGATTCCTACTATTATCTGTTGGAATTACACACGTGAATGTTAGTTGTCTGCTCATACACATATTAGTGTGTGATAATAACCATAAAACACTGATTAAATCCACAAAAATGGAGAAAAAATAATATTTACTTGCCATATGCATTTAGAATTCCATTGTTTTCATAACACATTAAGAAGACACACATTACATTTGTAGTCTGCCTCAGATGATGTTACAGATGTCTGCAACTCCGCTAAAGAGAAGGGTTTAGTGAAAAACAAAGACTTCTCCTACTATTTTCCAGAAATTTGACTTTTCCTTTAGAATCAATAATTTTCCAATTTTCAGCCCAAATTCAGTAAGATATATATATGTATCCAAACTTTCCTTACAGCAGTTCTGGTATAAATGCTTCATAATGTTTAGTCTTTTACGGATGAGACAAATTGCCAAAGGGAGACACTATCTCTGTTTGCCAGTGACATATTTTTGATAACCTAAAAACCAAAATTCTCTAAAAAGAGTGCAAGATACAATTTTAACCATTTCCCAAAAAACGTTCCTCATGGTTATGCCTTCTCCCTGTCTTTTCAAGATTAGTAAATGCATCCTCCATGATTTTTAAAATATTTTAAAAACAGAGTAAAAGTTAATATTTCGTACAATGAAAGGAACATGTAAGTCTCAGTGACTTTTTATTTACCATCATTTTTGCTGCTACAATTTTCATAAAGATCTGGAGAACAAGATGGGTGGGGTGAGCTTAGACTAATCCTACCTCTGAGGAGACTGACCCAAAGCTTTTATTATTCAGCAATACTGATACAATTCTTATACTGTAATAGCAATAATTTACTGTTTACAACAAACAACAGCCTTTGTTCTGAAGGGATTTCTGTCCCTGTTGGCTCTGTGACTTCTCAAACACCCAAGACATCCAACAGTGCTTTAAAATGCACTGCTGGACATGCCTGGTTGCCACAAAGTAGATTTTTCCTTTTAGTATGTTAATCCTCCACTGACATTTTTGTGCCTAATTACTTTCCACATATAACATTTTACATCCTTCTTCACCATACAAGACAGACAGAAAGTGTATCCAAGGAATGGTCTTAACACAATCCATGAACAATACGTTATACTAACAAATATTTTATTAATCTACTCTTACCCAACCATAAAGTTAACTCAGAAAACAAACACACAAAAAAGGTTCTATAATATGTACAGAGTTTATGATTAAACATGTATTTATTTCATTTTTGAAACACCTAGCTTATACCTCAACATCTCTAAAATTGTAATGTCTCTATAGCAATAGAGTGCTTTGGTTCTTATAGACGTATCACAGGTCTGTAACTAAAGACATCAAGAACAAGCAGCATTTTAGTTTCTCCCAGAGAAACTGCCTACAGACTAACAGCAAGTACCACTTCAGTTTAATGTCTGTCTGCTTTAAAGGATGTATGTCTTTCAAAACAGGGTCATGATCTAATATGCCTTTCCTACTGATTTTTTTTCAAGGTAATTTGAGCTGTCTGGAGGTTTGGAGATATTACAGATTCTTATTTCATAAAAGTGGTAACATTTCAGGTAGTATCAAAACACCTTGCTTGTTCAATGCCAATAGAAAGTTCAAAGTATAAAAATACTGTGTGTTTTATAGATGTGTAGGAATGGCATAATCTCAAAGCTTCTAAGTAAATAACATTGAAAGGTTAAGAGTAATAAAGGATGGGGAAAGCTTCTCTCATTTAGTGGAAACTGCACAACTCACTGGATTTCTTCCAGTCCTAACTCTTACTTGACTGCAGGCATTTAAAAAGCAGCTGGGCCTTGCAGCTATGCAATCAACTCCTGCAGTCAGCTGTAATCCTCAATATATTGCAATAACAAGACTTTTCACTGTGCACTGGGAATCATCCCTCAAAAATGTTTACTTGATAAACTCTAGCTAAAAGACATGTTTCTAGTCAATGATACAACACAACTGCATTTTTATAAAGCTTTATTAATAATATAATGTCTTAAAACTTCCTATTTTTTATATCTCAATTCAAAGCTGTCAAATGCTTTAACATTAATAACTATTAAAATACCTGAGGTGTATATTATCCACCTAGTTGTACAGAGTGGAAACTTGAGATACAGACAGATTGAATGATTCTCCCATCTGTTCTCTGTGTGCTTTGGAGCATAACCTAAACATAGACATGTGGAAAAGTTTGAGTAAAATGCTAGCTCCACAAAAAGCAAAATAATTTTTGCTCTTTGATTCAACAGAGACATAATTTTATCCTCAATTCACAAGAAATTTCCTGACATTAAAAAAAATCTGGTGACCTTCCCAATTACAACTCCATTGGGTACAAGACAGATGCAACCCAACATAAGGTAGTGAACAGTTTGATATAATCTCAGTTTTTTCTATGGCAACTTTACATTTCTGGGGTGAGTGGACATGGAACAGCTCAGAATGGACTCAAAATATCTCTTTTGAGGATGTGAAAAATTATGAAAGGTAGCATGACACAGAAAACAGTTCAGGGTGGCACACATCTAGACTGGAATTAATAATTTATAGAATGACCTTTTAGTTTGGTCTAGAATATAAATGAGCAAGTCCATGTCATACTTGCACTGATTTTTCTCATTTGCAATAAAACGATGTTTAGTGCCTTTGAATTCAGAAGCCTCTCTTTCCTGTTTAACCTTGTTATCTAGTGTAATATAATCCTGTGGAGCACTAGGTAAGTCACTTTTCAACCATCAATCATGCCTAAATAGTGCTTTCTTATTTTAAATCAAAAGACTAGAACAGATTTCCCCTTTTCTCCATCTCAGAGACAGGAGCACTCGATAAAGCCATCCACTTCAAATCCAAGATTTATAGCTGTCAGAATTTTCATACCATCTACTCTGCATTTCTCAATACAATATTCATATTGGTAGAAAACATGCAGCAATTGCTTGTAGTAGCATCTAATGGGATTTTAACAGAAGCCTGAATCTTATCCAGGTGCCTTCTAATTGACCTGCAGAGGAGGCATTTCATTGTGTGCAGCCAGGCCGCCCTGTTTAGCTAAATCAATAGAGAAAAGAGAATTTGAGAGTTTTCAAGCAGAGGTCAGGGTTAATCTGCAAATGTGTTTTATCCCTTGAAGGATTTATATTAATCCACTTTTTTATCTGATGCCGCTGATTCAAAGCTTACATTATAACTGAAAATCTTCTCTCTGGTGCATTTTTTTTTTTAAATACTCAACTACTTAAATGTGTACTGCCCAACATAGAGCAAGGAGAATGTCCTGGTAAATCTTTAAGTAAAACACACATACTTTTTAATAAGAGAAATACTTACCAGAGAACAGAGGCTCTCTGACAAAAAAGATCCTGATTTCATTTCTCTCCTGAGTTGGATTGTTTTTGGTCTGTGTTTGCAGTTTGGTTTTTTTCCTTTTTTGTTTTTATTTTCCTTACTGAAACTTTGCCTAACATTCTTCTATAGCAAAGAAAAATATGTGTGATAGTTGTTCTGATATAGTAATATTCTCCAATAGCACAGACTTTGACAGAATTCAGGTACATCTCAAAATCCTGGAGAACGAGACAAAAATCTGGCTGATGTCCAGGATACAGGATTTTGTGGGGTAGAAGAGAATAACAGTTTCAAGACGAACCCTGGTAGAAAGACCATACATTTTAATATCAGATAGTGGCTATTAGAGTTAGAAATCACTACTTAAAACCAGGCAGGAGGCAATTAACTATTCCATCATTGCTAATGAGATCCTGAAAAGGACCTTACTTTCTCCTAGAGAGTATCTCACTGCCTTCTTCTCTGGGTGTCCCTCCTCAGAGTGCAGCACCCTGAGCTGCCAGTCCAGGTGCCAGAAATGCCCTGGAGTGATCCTGTCCTGGGGTAACAGCCACACCACAAAGGCAGATGTTCCTCCAAGCACTGCTCTGGCTGGGACCATGCACAAACTACAGGTCCTGAACCCACGGCTTCCTCTGCAAAACACAGGGGCAGTCAGAGCAGAAAGACTTGAAAGGTCTCAACAGCAATAACCTACCATGTACAACAGACCAGCTTTTGTCATCAGCCACATATCCATGTTTTATTCAGTCTCTTCTAATGTAGTAAAAGATGGCACTCTGCCCCATTTCATAAATTCATCCATTTTATATAACAAAAAAAGTCCCAAGTATGATTTTGGAAATATCCCTTATTCTAGGCATTGTTGCAAGATAAATGAAGTAGCACTGCTCCTTCACTGTAGAGTCACCTCAGTTTCACATGATTTCAGTCAGTCATGTCTTCTGCCCATTAGATGACATTAATGCCTTTCCTTATCATAACATTTATGGTTTCCATTATTTTCTGCAGCGCTCTATTGATTTTGAGATCTATAGCTCCTACATGAATTGTCCTTCAGAGCTCTGTCATTACTCCTGCTTGTACAATAGGTACATGCCCAACAATTCAGGATCAAATACAGCCAGCCTAGGCTTGTGAGGGCTAAAGAAGTGAAGGTACTCCTTTTCCCTCAGCTGAAATTCAACTTCCTTAAAATTGTAAGAATATTGATATTTTAGGAAATTATAAACATAATGACCATCATGATATTGATTTTTTTTTCTCTCACTACTAAATACCTCAGGACTTACAGTGGCCTCACAAACTAATTTAAAATAATGCTAAAAACATGACACCATAAAGCCTCCATAGAGGAGATACCAGAGCAAGAATTAACAGTTTAAAAATGTGATGGTCACAACTAAAATGAGCCTATGCCAACCCAAGGCAAGACAGATTTCAGATAGACAAACAGAACTTTGTTAAAACAAGTTTGAAAGATGGGATTGTGTGTGCTCCTCTCCAGCATCTCCTCTCTAGTTTGGTGTTCCTGTATTATGCCTGAACTGGGGATTCCTTTGCTGGTGAAAGTGAGTTCAGCAATAAAGCTCAACACAGTCAATTTCAGTTTAGGTTTCACTGATCCCTGATTCCACCTATGCACAAATGAAGACAGCTTTCAGAAAACAGCCTTCTGAAATATTTCAGTTAGGCCAAAAGCTCAGAAAATCATAAAGGCATTCTCTCTTTGCTTAGTATAGATGGCTAAACTGAAAGCTTACATATCCAGCCCTGCTTATGATTGTCAAGACTGAACTGGATGACTGGGTGCTCCAGAGCAGATCTCTGTACCAGCAGGGTTCAAAACACCCCGTGGTATGTCACTTTCCAAAACCAGAAGGAGTTCACAGAAGAACAGATCAAGCCTTGATATTCCAGCATATGGGGTCAAGACTCTTCCTGCAAATTCAATTTATGTTCCTTTTTTGTACTTTCCAGGTACATCTATTTCTGCTTAAACTCATCACACTAGATGGATTCTTTTGAAAACTGCAGTAAGTCCTGAACTCCAGTGTATGGTTTCTTTAAAATGAGCCTGACATATTCCCAAGCAAATCATTTAAGTGTAGTGATCTTTCAGAATATGGTGGCTCAAAAACATTTTCATAACACTTCTCATACAGCCTGGATCCCATAAACTTTTTGCCATCCTATTAGCACTTGGTGCAGTTTATCACTATACAAAAGCACCACCCATGAGCAAGAGTGGTTTATTTGCACATGCAGACAGGTAAAATGTCCATTGCCAAGAGCACCTGAGCTATACTCATCCTCCTTCCCCAGCCTTCCTCTACTTTGTGCTTTCAGAGAAGAACCATGCACTTAAAATGCTATCATAAATAAGACATAGAAAAAATTTTGCCTTCTAAATTAAGATAACTGATGATATGAATGGCTAATAATTAAAGTAGGTGTACTTATATGGAGTTACTGCATGACTTTTGAGCCCAGTTGTTCCAAGTACATGCCATGAACTTACATACTTCCACACCTTTAATTCAGAAACTGTTCATCAAATTGCAATGTCAAGCCTAAATCTGGGCTCCGTTTCTCCAAAAAGGTATGGGTTTTCCTAAGGGAGCCCAGCAGGGAGAGGCAGCCCTCTCCAGGCACATTTCCTGTGTCTGTCTGGCAGCGCTCACTGCGACGCTCCAGAAAGAGAAAGGAAATTCTGTCATCATGTTACTGTGCTAATAGAGTGCCTGCTGGCAAGCACCAGTAGGCTCTCCAGAAACATGACACAGTGAGATAAAGCTTATACAAACTGAGAGACATAAACATAACCTACTTGTGTTAATCCTGTAAAACCACAACTATATGACAAGAGGAGGCAGCTCTACAGAGTGCTGCGGTCTGTGATTCTCCACTGCAGGTTTTGCCTCTGAAGAAACAGGATATAAATGCAGGCGTGTATTCTGTTAGCAAGACCTTACTTCCATGCTCAAGGTAAGGCTTCTTTGTATCTCAATTAGCACCCGTACTAACTACATTGGTGAAGACCCAATTTCAATACACACAGAAAATAACACCACATCCATCACGTTAGTGATCAAAGTTATACAAGTTTTTAGATTGTTTCAAAGATCAAAGACAGTCTGTCAGGCTTCATTACCAGGAGAAAAAAGGGATTCTGACTTCAAAAGGCATTGCGATGTCCTTTGTTTCCTCCTCAAATATAATTTTAAAGATGGTGAGCCACCTCAGAGCATTCTAAATTAACATGCTTTATGACCGTACCTTCTAGCACTGGTTGCAGTTTGGTCTTCTCATTCTTTTTCCTTTTCCTTGATGTCTATCTTAAGTAAGTGCTGATTGTTTGCCCCACTGACTTAATATTGGGATACATTAAGAAATAAAAATTGAAGCACTTCATCAATCTGCAAGTTACCTAAAATTGCTCCCACTGTGTCTCAGGATTGTTTTGTCTTGCTTACTGCAATATTGTCTGCAAAAGGATATTTGAAAGTATCTTTAATTAGGTTTTCTATTTCCCTGACTGAAGTGATACCTTCAGTCAGACTCACAGAACTAATTATACTAATAGTGAATAAAAATATCATCAAGATTAGAAGTCTTTGATGCTGTTTGAGCTATAATTCATATGGATACCTTTTTTGGAGGAGAGTTCTGAAAGCATTCACATTTTCCTGACTCTTTTAAATATTTTTTAACTATTACATAAGGGAATTTATTTAGAATTTTCATAATTACCCACAAGGTAAAAGTCTCAGCCAGCCACACAAAGATCCAAACCTGAATACATTTGTTTATAAGTCAACACTAACACTAGTAAAACAGTATAAACTTTTCCTATACCCAGGGCTAATTTGACCTCACTATTGGTGAGGTTTCCATTGACAGTTCCCATAGTCTCTGTCATAAATTAGCTAACAGAGCTAAGTCAACAGCACTGACAAATTTACTCATTCTATTGCAGGACTAAGTGAAGGTACGGATCTTCATCCAATTCACTTTCTCTACAACTAACAGTGATCCAGATAGCACTGAAAAAGCATGCCTTTGTTGGCATCTGGGATCTAGTTTTACATTTCAGAAATTGTGAAATGGGTTACAGTGTACAGTTTTTTTCCACTAACTTTAAACACTTAGCTAAACTATTTAATGGACAAGGTGCTGATTTACTGCCTCTTGGGCTCTTATCTCATAGGTCACCACTCATCCATGTGAAGTAACCCCCTAGATATCTGGTAACATCCCCTTCTTAACATGTTATTCCTATTCCTGTTCCTTTGTGGATTAATATCACTGTAATTCCCAAAATTTACTTCAAGCTGATTCCTCAGTCAATGATGTTAAAACCATGGTGCAGAAAGATCTTCTACACATTTGTATTGAGAAATGTAAATGCTTGTGGAAACACTAAGATAAAACTAACACCCTAGACAGAGTGTGCTGGGCAGGCACTGCAGCAATGGAGTCCTCAACCAGTGAAGCCAATGTCTGAAGTTTTTATATGTTGTTAAGTGGTACTTAATAACAAAGCATTAAGTCCATGAATGCTCAGAGGAGACAAGGAAAATTAGAAAAGCACTCAACAAAGTTTTTCCTTTCTCTTTCCTTTTCCTTGAATTTTTTTCTTTTACTTAACATTTAAAACTTTAGTTTTGAACAGGCATAAAACAACCTTGGTGGCAGGAGGAGAGGTCTTTCTCAAGTCACCAGAACATCCTTCTTAATAAGAATATTTTGTTGCATAATCTTTTAGACTACCTAGATCAACTAAATCTGGTTCCTGGCCACTCCATATTATACTTAATGGTTTTTCCTATGCTAATCTCTGAAGTATCATCTATAATTTGAGAGGCGCAAACTAATTAACAAATAGCCAAAATGTGAAACAGCAAACAATGCCTGAACAGAGACGTTTGGTCTTTGACCACTTTTTGCTTACATTAATATCTCCAGCTTTCTTCTTTCTCAAGTGTTCACATGGAGATAGACCTATACATACTTTATATATATATACATATATAAAAAGCATATACGCTCATATATATGCACACACGAATATATATAGAGAGACACCACTACATTTACTGAATATGTACAGATAGAAAAATTAAGACTGTTCTCTTCAGGATTTTCTTTAAGCTCTTTTTGCTTAAAATGTGTCCTCTCTGTGAGGGATGGCTGGATGCATTCCAAAAATTCACTTTTATTCCTGATTACATGTGACATTTTTTCAAACGACATTGCTGAAATAATAATTATGAGCTGCAAATGTGAGTAGTGTGGAGTTCCCAGCAGGCGTGGCAGAGTGAGGAGGCAGATTGCAGCACAGGGCAGTCTCCAAGCTTCTTCATAGCGGGCCCATAGCAAACCATGTCAAGCGGGCAAGAGGCTAACCTTTTTGAGGGCCAAGACAAAATAAACATGGAAGTCTGCTAGTTGGGATTTCTTGGCATTCATATACTCATAAAGACAAGACATAATTTTAAACTCTTCACATCTGTCTTAAGGCCAAACAGTTAAACTTTATCCACTTTTAATCACTTTTAGATTTGGTTCCTTACTAAAATCATTGACAGAATCAATAAGAATAGAACAGCAACAAGTGCAGGGTTCAATTTCTTCTCTGCATGTACACACACACACATCTGTCTTAAGCAGCCTGTGATTTGGTCTCAGGTAAAGGAAAGCAAATCCAGGATTTAATAATCAACTTCTTCATGTCTACACTGTTAATTTTATTGTTAAACCTTGAAAAGAATGGTGAACACTTCTCTCTATAATGGGCAACATCCAAAAGTCAGACAGTCTTCAAAAATGTTCCTGCCTTAGCTTGCATAAGTAAGGGGCAGCTTCTCGTACAAGGGTGATAAGAGGCTGCTCTGCAGCGATTCATGGCTCAGAAAGTCACTTTGAATGTTGAAAGTTACCTGGCACCAAAAGTTCCAAGGTACGAGCATGGTCTTCTGGTTTGTGAAATATAGGAACTAATGGATTCTTTCTTCTACATGTTTCATAGGCAAAGTGTGAAATTCTTTTTTCTTGTCCAATTTATTTCTGCCTCCCTTAGCTTACAAATGTTTTGCTCACTGAAAAGGATGAGTGCAATCAATCCTATGATCTAGGTAACTTTAATGGTTTTGCTGCATAGCCTGGGCCAATGACTGGCTATGCAATTAGTGAAAACAGTTCAGTAAGTGCTTAAGATCCTTTCAACTGACAGCATGACTTAGATGTTTATTTCTCTGCAGGAATATGTTTCAGCTCTTTCGAAACAGTTGCACATAAACCTAGTTTTATGAAACATTCTAAAATTGGCTGTTTTCTTGATTTAAGATCTAGCTTTTGTCTTTCATGACTACAAAAGCAACAGAGAGTTAAAGCTGAACAAAGACCAAGTTTGGACAGCAACACCCATAAAAACCATCTGCACAAAAGAAGTATTGTTTTTGCTCCCACTTGCCGTATCCTTTTCTGCATTTTATCTTTTCCCACTCACTTCCCCAGCTAGCTGGCCTGAGTGGTAAAAAAAAACTGACTTCATATAATGCCATCTTTAGGTTTTACAACAGTTCCTTATATAAACAATGTTCAATTCCCAAATACTTACAATGTTCTTGAGGACCATAGGCAGTTTGTATTCATCAGTGCAGAGCAATGAGCAGAATCCCAAGCCAATGGCCACCTTGCTCATTATACACAAGCTGGCTGAATGTAACAGCCTCGTGGGAGGAAATGCTACTTGCTGCCTGTTAGATAATTCATTAAAACATGATTTTAGTTAGTAAAGGGCATTCAGATGCCACACAAGGGACACTGTGCACCTGCACCTGTGAAATGGTCTCCTATAAAGAAGTACTCACAGGTTTTTTTAAACATTAAACTGTTTCAGGAAGAATATTATTAGTGATGAAGGCAAAGGAGCAAGTAAGGATTTATGAATAAATTTCTTTCAAGGTTGTCGTGGGTTGAAAAGTAATTTTTTTCCCAGCGAGAAACTTGACAGCTTCCTTCAGGTGTGAGAGAACCAATTAGCTGGCTAGTTCTAAGATGGACACTCTGTTTAGCCACTTCAGAATCTGAGTATGCTTCTGTGATTCACATTTAAGAAAGGAGAAGTTCGGGAATCTCTGTCTTGCTTCCAGCTTCTGAATAGATAACAGGGGGCCTGTGTGGCCCGGTGGGGCTGGGCCAGGCCAGGCCAGGCCCACTCTGTCAGGCCCTGCTGGCTCTGCTGGGCCAGGGCAGGCATGGCTGAGATCCTACCACAGCTGAATCCTGGCCTGGCTGCTGAGATCCTGCCACTCCTGCTCCCCCCTCTCCCTGGGAAAATTTTGCAGCAGCTTTGGCCGCTGCCCAGCAGAGATCATGTGACCAACAGCAGAGCCCGAGAGAGATACTAACTCCTTTCAGTGCACAGACGAAACTTACAGACATCAATCCTCTCTTGAGTAAGAGGAAGAGTGAAGATATGTGAGGAAACCAGTGTGGAGATCCTGAGGTTGGTAAAGAAGAATTGAAGCCCAGAGGGAGGAGAAAGAGGAGAAGCTTTAAGCTGAAATTCTTTTGTAAGGCCATGGTGATGGACTGTGATATATTAGACTATTCCTTGTAACTCATGAATGCAGTTAAGGGGATGCAGTGTTCTAACTGCAGCCTGAGTAAAGTTACCTGTGCTGAAATGAGCAGATGTTGAAGTTGCTGTGGTCCAATGAGAAACTTGAATAGAGAGAGATGGGGAACAATGCCACAGAGATGAGAAAGATAAGAACCCTCACCCCAGGGATAGAAGAGAACCCTTGCTTCAGGGATAGGAGAAACCGTGCTTCCAGAGAGAAAGAAGAGAAGACCCTTTGCTTTTCTACCAGAACAGCTCATCCCGTGATAGTACCCTGTGAGACAGAGATGAGTCCTTGAAAGCAGCTGTGGAAAGAACTGTGTCGAGGGAAGGAACTTTCATACTGTGAACAGATTTCCTTTTCCTGGAAGCTGATTANGGTCCAATGAGAAACTTGAATAGAGAGAGATGGGGAACAATGCCACAGAGATGAGAAAGATAAGAACCCTCACCCCAGGGATAGAAGAGAACCCTTGCTTCAGGGATAGGAGAAACCGTGCTTCCAGAGAGAAAGAAGAGAAGACCCTTTGCTTTTCTACCAGAACAGCTCATCCCGTGATAGTACCCTGTGAGACAGAGATGAGTCCTTGAAAGCAGCTGTGGAAAGAACTGTGTCGAGGGAAGGAACTTTCATACTGTGAACAGATTTCCTTTTCCTGGAAGCTGATTAGCTGTGATATAAAACCACGAGAGAACTGTGTTCTTGTGGAAAGTCTCCATGGTACGGCAGGAGAGACTCCTCTCCATAAGTGAACAAAGAAAGCCTATTTTAAAGGTGGTAAACTAACTGAAAGTCCCAGGTTTTGTTTTTTTATGTTGTTAGCGGGAGAGAGATAAGGTGGGGGGAGGGCATGTCTGAAGATTTATTCTGGTGCTTTTTCTGGTGCTTTTTAATATTTTCCTTTTAGTTCTGTTAATAAAACTGTCTTTATACCTTTTAAGGTTTTGAGCCTGCTTTGCTTTTCTCCTAAACCTTATCTCACAGCAGAGAAAATGATTAAATAAGTTTAGTGGGCTTACTGGTGCTAGACCAGAGTGGTGAACTCACTACATTAAATTGGTGTCATGTGAGGATGGCAAACAAAAACCTCTACACAGATCTATAACAGAGTTTCAGAGCCAGGGCAGGAGGAATTCTGTGATTCACTCAGGGGTCACAGTACCATAATTTCATGCACTTGGCTTTATGCTGTACAGGCAGAAGTCATCTCCCTTTCTTTTCCATTGTGCAGAACCACCTAGGTGACAGCTTTCTCTGGGACAGAAACTCCTTCTGGTCTCTGGGCACAGGAGATAAAAGATATTTTTTCTCCGAAAACATTTTTTAAAACACCAGATGTTTGAACAGGAAATGCCGTAAACAAGGACCTTGTCTACTTGGAAAGGCAACTGGGAGCAGCCCATCACAGATGTGTTCTGGATGGCAGACAGAGGTACCACTCGCTATAAAATGTCTCTTTTTTTTCCTTTTAAGAAAAATATTTCTAATGAATCCCTTAATGTGACTCTTAATAGAAGATCACTGTTTGGATCTTTCATGACAGTATATATGTTCCTGCCATGCAACACACATGACCTTTTTTGACGGTTAAAAATAATGAACCTTGGATTGAAAAATATGTTGAAAGTAATTTTATAGATGAGCCAGTTGGCAGAACACAACCATCAGAAAATATCTCAAAAAATATTTCACCTTCCCACACAATCTCCCTGTGAGACTGTTCTGGGAAAGTTGTTACACACTTCTCCACAGCTATTTGTGCTTGGTGATAAAAGTAGAATTATGGGGTTGAACAGGCCCTATGGAAAGATTAGTAGAGGGGAGAAACAAAAGCCAAAGTGAGTTGGTTGTTTTTGTAACCCTTATAACTTACGGGTTGTATAAAGTTAGGCAGGAAGAACGGGGTGATTTCAGAATAATTCTGTGTGCTTTAATTTTCATGAAATTCAGCAGTTTATTTCACCAATCTGATGTATCTCATTAATGCAAATACATGTCTGAACAGATAAATTTAATATAAAACAAGATGTAGTATTTTGCTGATCATTTATTTACAGGAAAAATGCACCTGTTTTAGGTGCCTGTTAATTTCTGTTTTCTTCCGCTTGTCTGGGGCACTGCCTTGAACCTGGAGAAATGAGTGGGCTCTGGAGCATCCTGACCATACTATCTGGGAGATCTGGGAGGCAAACAGACCTGGCACTCAGGGTGTAAAGATAAGAAATGGCACCAAAAATAAAGACTAAACTGCAAGAGTACAGCTCCCACAAAAACCTTGTTGCAGGATCACAGCGGTCACTGTTACATAATCAATAGTCAGATTTTGGCCCTAGAGCTGCATTGCTGCAGAAGTGCCTGGACAAGAGGAGGTGGTTGGGTTTATGTTGTGAGTAACAGCCCTCCTGCAGATGAAGTTATTTCTGAGGGCAGCAGACACTCAAGCCACATCTTCTTTCATGCATCAGGGCAGTACTGTAGAACTTCAGATAACATTGTGATAACTGTTATCAGATGTGATAACAGTTTTCAGATTTTCTTTTAAGCTGTGAAATACCAATTTTTTTTTCAACATTAATGATTTTTTTCTATATTAGGACCAAGAATAAAATCAATATATGAGCTTCTAAGGAAAAAAATGCACACAAGATCTAAAAAGTTCTGTAATCTTCTCAACATTATTAGTAAAATAATTCTCAGTATTCTCATTCATTAAGGTAACCCAGGACTTCTTGTTGCAGGGCTCTCACTGTTGCTTAACACCTTGTCTATATATGCTTAGGATGAATTTTCCTATGTAATTTCTAAAATATAATTCCTGCTACAGAATAATGAGTCATATTTTCTGAGTAGAGAATAACAGCAAAAGACTAATTGCTTTGTCCATGCTAAAACAAAATAAATTTTGAAAAAAAGTATCTATTAGTGAGCTCAAAAACTGACTTACTCAAGACGTGAGTGTACTGCAAAAAGAGCTGAATTCAAGTTCCCCAGGCAACCACCACTTTGGCATTTTCTAACCCAGTTTCCCACTTAGTTTTCCCTTAATGCCACTATGAGACAGCAAAGTACAAAACACATGCACAATGTTTAGCATAGAGTATTTCTCCTTCCAGTTTTCTTGAAGCAGCAGTGTATTTATAAGTGATTGGAGGCTTGGTTAACTCACTGCTGGAAGCCTATATCTGGATTTGAAGTCTTAATAGACTGCTAGTGCACAATAAATCCACATGCAAGGCCAATTTGAAATTCACAGTTACACTTCAGCCTGGGAAGGCAGCACATAGAGTGTCTTGGGCAGGCTATATCAGCAGCTTCAGCAGGCATAAGGGCACTTTTGGTAGACTGTTTCCTGATGGGAATTTTGTCCCACAGCAGTGTGGGCAGGAAAAATTCCACTGCCATTTCTTGTTTATTACCTCTAAGGATAAAATAGCAGAGTATCTCACACAATGGCAAGCCATGGAAATTAATCTAATGACTATGCAGAATATTGAGAAGAAAGAAGTTTTGGCAAGATGAGGAGAAAAGAATCCGATGTTTGCAACTGAATTCGACTTGATCTCAAAAAAATGTGACATGAGAAGAATGTGGGTCTTTGCACTTGAGGGATGTGAACAACTTCGCAGTCCTGTATCACTGGCAAGGTTTGACTGAAGGCAATTCAGAGTAGCAGACAGATAAGGCTAGAGAAAACTTTATTCTGAATGTCTAGGTAAGCCAGATTCTGGAGGCTGATCCACACAACAGTGTGTGCTCTTCATCCCATTACTTGAATAAAATAGCTTTTATTTACTGAGCAGAGACCCTGCTTGATCACGCCTTAATGTGGTCAAGCAAATTGCTCACTTGAAAGAGGGAACTAGCATCCTAATTTTTAATTCTCACCCAATCACACCCAGAGAAAGAGGGATCAGGTCCTGGATAAATTGGAGGCAGCATGGAAGGATCTGGCCAGGGAGTGGCACCACCATTTGGCAGCACAGGTGCTGTTTATATCAGGAAGGCACTGGCAGCTCCTCAGTGTGCTCCTCATACTACAGGTCTGTGCATGTGCACTGGGCTGCCTTTACAACTGGAGCAAGATGCTAAATCTGTCATTGTCTGTCTCTGACTTGACTCCAAATGCTGTCTGCTGGCAAATGCTGACACACAATGCCTGAATGAGGGCTCTGTGGAGTGTGCACTTGCATAGTCCAGTCCACCCCTCTCATGTTTCAGGTCTGATGAGATTTGGAAGTCTTTCAGGAGCTATAGGTGTTAGATGAGATGATAAGTCTGATCAAGCACAGCTGGGAAAGCTCCATTTTAGGATCCATATAAGAATTATCAATCAACAGCTGTTCAGATTATCGTGCAGGCAGTTTGTTCACACTCCCTCACATGAAAATATACATAATTCCCACTGCCTCCAGGGGTCTTCTAAAAATCGTAAAAATAAGAGAAAAACTTTCACAATGGGCTCATTGTGACTGATGTGCTACTAAAGTGTAGCAGATTGAAACTGCATGGCATGTTGTGCCATAATGTCTGTATCTGGATTATTCCCTCTTTCAGCAGCTATTGAATATGGTTTTATCTTCTTTTTTTTAAAGTAGTTTTTGCTGAATGAAAGCAATACAGTCCCTCTGAAGCTTCTGAGCCTTATAAAAAAAGGTACTTTATTTTTTCATTTGTGTGCACACGCTTGGGGTTCCTACAGTTTGTGCTCAATCAGTAAAACTGAACGGAAATAAAAATGAAAAATGAAAGATGTAAAGCTCACAGATTTATTTTTACCTTGAGAACCTTCAGGAAGGAAGATTTTTCCAGCCTCTAATCTTAAAGATACAGCAGTTAGAAGGAGTGATTTTCTCTGTGAGCTTTACACAGTAATTAATCTGAATTGTATATTTTTAGTTGAACTAGTCCTTGTTACTACCACCTCTGTGAATCTCCCCTTCAAAAAAAAATATTCTAGTTGAAAAACAATGCTTGATTTAAACAAGGCAATTAGAAGAGCCAGCAGTCTACACGAGAATAGCTGATTTTATAGCCTATAAGAGTAAAATCATTTACAGCAAAGTCCTGATATATGTGTTTATAAAATAAGTGTTTTGAAAGACGGGATTACTTTTAGATGATTTTGTGTGGGCATCCTAAGTGCTCAAATGCAGCCACAGACACTCTACATCACATTTACAAATATACAACAAAACACTGTTCAACATATGTGCATTTATTGTCCAGATTTTTTTGGCTGTCAAATAGTTTTCAAACAGTATTCAGTACATCTCTCAAACATCGTAGTACTGAGTGAGGTGACTGGTGCTTCATTTCTCCTTTTACTGAAATAACAAGGTCAAAATGTTCCATTTTATGTGAATGCTCAATATAAGACAACTGAAACCTTATTTCAGAAAGTACTTAGTGTTCTATAGAGCCTCATGTTGAAAGCACAGTTCAAGGATCCTCTTGCAATTTAAAGGACTCTGTCAAGCACAGGGAACAGGTGCCAATCATCTGTGAAAAATGCAATCTAGGTCCCCGTGGCAAAGGTTGAAATGGCCACATCTCTATTGCAGTGCTTCCTGTGAGAGGCTTCTTTCCACCCCTTAGCCAACCTCACTGCACAGCCTGTCTGGACTCTGCAGCAAGGGACATATGGCTCCTGCACAAAACAAATTTTAACCTACATGCTCTCTGTGCATGGGCTTATCTTAATTAAAGCAGCTATTTGAAGTCCTTCTTGCAGCACATAACTTTTCAGCTTTTCAACTCCTGATGTAGTCTGAAACAGGGTGCAGCCTAAAAGTTCTCTGTGTCACATGCCATTGCTGACTGCTCTGCATCATGGCAGTCAGATGGCACACCCTAAGGAAGCGTCACTTTAGCAGACACACACCACTAACTGCAGCAATGGTTAATGATGTCTATGACTCCTCTCCTTCTTCTACGAGCAGCTCCCCCCTTCTCCTGCCATTGCACCACTTGGCTCCACAGTGCACTAGATCACCTTTCTACCCTGGAGCCTTTGAAAGGAACATGCATTTCTATTTCACCTATTTTCCTGACCTTTTCATAACTAACACTAAATTGCTCTTGACTTGCCAAGTAAGCAAGCAAAAAAAAAAAAAAAAAAAAAAAAAATTCAACTCCAAATATCTGCACTTAAACTGGTACTGCCCCCATTATTATACTGATGCCCCCCCATTATTTTCTGTACATTTTTAATATACACCTATAGCTTTAAAAACCAATTACTTTCATTCTTGAAGCAATTTGGAAAAGCTATTTGCAAAACAATAGAATTGCAAGAAGATTATTGTTAACACAATGAAGAAATTTGCATTAACTGATTAGCTATGTTTATGTCTTCCAAACACATAGGTTTCCATTATTGACCCTCTGATCCTTGAATCCTGATGACTTAAAATTTACAGAAGCATTTCATTTTCTTGCCTACCATTGGTAATATTGAATAAGTTGAAGCTAGCATAGGAATAAATGAGCTAACTCGGGAAAATTACAACTGCTTTTTCTTACATTTCAAGATAACAAAATGCAAATACTTGTTTAGCATTTGACCATTTTAGTCAAAGTAGGAGACCAATTTTCTTTACTCCTTTTTTAATTGGAAATGGGAAGGTAATATTGAAATCTGTGCTTTTACTGAAATCAATCTTCATTATTTAGTCACTGCTGATTAAGTTAACTGTGGCTACAGTGTGAGTCCTTCACCACTACAGAAATTTTTGTGCTCTTGTTTTTCATGAAGCAGAACAGAAAGAAGAAATTGTTCAAAATATCTTTAGCACTTATTATTTGCAAAATCTTAAACTACAGTCAAGCAGAAGGTGTTGGTGGCAACGTTCAGAGACTAATATTTACAATTTATAACTTGTATATAAAGGCCTCAGGCTGCCTTTTAGCCTGTGTGCTCCTGACTCCAGAAAAGACTTCAAACAATTCTAAGTAATGATGAAAGAGGACTACATTTTGTGAGAACCTCAAGTAAGTCTCCAGTTCTAATTTTTAGTGTCCCCAGTTATTTTTGCAGGAGCAGAGGCGCTAACAGCATGAGGTGTTCTTTCTCTTTCAATTATCAATGCAGATAAACATTGCTTCAACATGCAGCTCACTCCCTGTGAATGAAAGACCATTAAAGCTTACCTCACTGACCTCGTAAGTCTAAAATCAGGGGTGCTAAAGTCTAAGCAGTGTTCAACTGAAGCCTATTTTCTAAACAGTCTTTCAGCCTAGAGCCAAGAACAGCAGGATGGGGAGTATTAGAAAAGAAACACCACTTCCTTTGACAGCTTCTCCAAGTGATTCATCCCTGTCCCTTAAAGAAGGCACAAATTCCCCTTCCTACTTGAACTCATCTGACATTTGGTTCTACATTTCTGGAATCCCTTCTGGTCTGTCTCATAAGGGTTAAGTACTCTGCCTTTCCTTCTCAGGAAGCTGCTGTTCTCTCTCATTATTGTGCTTTCTTTGATGATCTAGATGTATTGAGGTAAAGGCTCTCACATTAATGCATTTTACATTACACACTCCACTGAATTCTGATGGATTTTTGTTCTATTGTCCTTAATTCTTAATTCCTCTTTCAGAACAGGGCTACAGAACTGTGTACAATACACAATGTTCCATAAGCAGACATAGACTTCCCATTTTCTCCCACTCAAGATTACTTGTTTCAGAAAAGCATGGACAGGTGTTTTAGGGATGGAATTACTTACTGATAGTTTCTTGAGAGTTCATGTTGTCTGCAACACCCAGATTTTTATCAAAACAAGTTCAGTTTGGTTCATTGTTCATCTATTATTTTTTTCCTTTGGAATGCAGAAATTATCTGTATTTAAATAAAATATTCTGAAATAATACAAAGTAGGGTCATTAAATTCTTTTTTTACTCGTCTTACAGTCTCTATCATCTTAGAGTCAACAATTTTTTTACCATAACTTTTTTATTTTTGGGTAATAAATCCTATCTAACACTTTAGTCAATCTAGAGCATAATCCAAGAAATCTACTAGAAATACTACAACTAAAGGTGATTTTATGGGACATTCACTATTGGCTCTGAATTTATTTAACACAAACTTGATTTACTGATATTATTTTAGTATCCTTTTGAAAATGGAATCTCATGGAATGACTGCCATTCAGACAGTTTTTTTTGAGGTTACCTTAAGAAATCAAAGTTATAATCTGCTTGAACAAGACCAGTTTTCCACAGAAAAATGTGAAATTTGCTGCATTATAGTTTTGTCTAATCCAATCCAATATCAGGCCATTCTATTACAGTGCCTAAGGCTGAACTCAGTTTAACAAGTTTCCATGCTATGCTTGTCTATCTCAAATACCTCTCAGAAGTGTTATAATCTTCCATATTTATCAGATATTAATGTTAGCAAGAAAGACATCTTAACCACTGGTATTAGACTGTAGCAAATCATTCAGGCTTTCTGTCTGAAGTGTTTATCTTTAAACGTTGCTAATTAATATCCTCCTTAGTGGATGAGAAGACAGTATGTCATCCTCATGTGGTAATGGTACATCAGCTGATTTATTTTCAGATACAGAAGAGAGATGGTTATGAATACTTTTCTCCTCCCTGCATTGTCTTCTTAGCACCCCCATATATAAATGAACTTTGCCATCCTTTTTCTATTATATACTGGAAATTTTAAATATTTTTTCTGCTCTTGTCCTTTTAAAAACAATTATTCTAGACTCCCTCAAAAGTGTTCTATACAACCGTAATTTTTAAAGTTTTATAGTCATTCATAATTCCCCTCTTAGATATTGCTTTGATTGTTTTAACTGAGAAAATTATTTCTTCACTGAAACAGAAAGCTTCCATTAAAGCTGTGGTCTTCCTCAAAGACACACTATTGCAGTTTTTTCTCTTCCCCATAAAATTCACAGAATTCACAGAATATCCAGGTTGGAAGAGACCTTCAAGATCATCAAGTCCAACCCATGCCCTAACAACTTAACTAGATCATGGCACCGAGTGCCAGTCTTTTTTTAAACACATCCAGTCTTTTTTTTAAACACATCCAGGGATGGTAAATCCACCACCTCCCTGGGCAGAACATTCAAGTATTTTATCACCGTTTCTGTCAAAAATTTTTTCCTAATATCTAACTTATATTTCCCTTGGTACAGCTTAAGGCTGTGTCCTCTCGTTCTGTCAGTTGCTGCCTGGAGAAAGAGACCAACCCCCACCTGACCACAACCACCTTTCAGGGAGTTGTAGACAGTGATAAGGTCACCTCTGAGTCTCCTTTTCTCCAGGCTAAACACCCCCAGCTCCCTCAGTCGTTCCTCACAGGGCTTGTGCTCCAAGTCAAGTCCCTCACCAGCCTCGGTGCCTCCTCTGGACTCTCTCAAGAGTCCCAACCTCCTTCCTGAACTGAGGGGCCCAGAACTGGACACAGCACTCGAGGTGTGGCCTCACCACTGCCGAGTACAGGGGGAGAATGACCTCCCTGCTCCTGCTGGCCACACCATTCCTGATACAGGCCAGGATGCCCTTGGCCTTCTTGGCCACCAGAGCACACTGCTGGCTCATGTTCAGCCGGCTGTCGACCAGTACCCCCAGGTCCCTTTCTGCCTGGACACTGTCCAAACACACCCTCCCCAGCCTGTAACACTTCAGTTGGTTTTTGTGGCCAAAATGCAGGACTCATGGCCAAAATGCAGGACTCGATGTAAGATCAAAACTTTTATTCACATTTTTCCATTGGAGTGTCATTTTTAGTTCTACTTATCTTTGATAAATAAGGCTTTTTATAACTTAACGTAAATATTTGACTGTTTTGTGTCTTCCCTTTTCCTTGTAATAAAAGCAAACAGATAATAATGATTGATTTACAAAGTACCAGCCAAATTCCAATCCAGTCATAACATTGCCTTAATCCATCAATTTAGGGCTCTAAATGTGACAAACACATTCATGTTTTATCATTAGAGAAAGAAAAACATCATCAGTAATTGTTATAGACCTCAATGACTTTGTACAATGACTGTTTGCATCTCTCCTTCAAATTGAAATTTCACAGGAACAAAAAAGTGTCATTTTTAAGTACTCAAAACAGTGCCCAAAGAGTAACTTTGCCTTTTTATTCTGACTCTACAATCATTGAATATATACAGAACTCAGAAATTTAGACTATAATATTTAACCATAGTTATTACAGCTCTACCTTATATTTTTATTCGTATGTTGATTACATGTAACCATGCAACGGTGTTTTATTGCAACACCATGTTCCCCTAAGTGTATCTCTAAACTACTACAAATGTCCTAAGTAGAATTCAACCAACAAACTTGATTGACTTTTTATGTCTCAGTACTGACAAATAGTTCCAAACAGGTATTAGGAAAAATTTTCTCACCAGCTGGATTTAAAACTTCCTCTTGCCTGTTGTTAGAGTATTTTTATTTCTATTTTTTTATACGCATATTTTTCATTTGTTTCAATTAGTCAAAATTGAATAAAAATTTATGGACAATATTTTTTCAATTAATTGAATTTTTTTTCATTTAACAAATTGGTTTGCCTCCTAGTCTATGTTAGACCTGCTGCTCTAGCACTCTTTCTTCTAAACTAGGTAATTAAGGCTGTTTCAAGTAGTCTCCAGATGAATCTAGATCACTCTAAAATGCAGACCACAATCCCAAGTCTTCAAGAATACTTGTCAGAACAAATCTCTGAACTCCTCAGTGTTTCCTACCTTCTCTCTTTCTCAGAAAACAAAGTTGATTACTCTCTCTCTTGCTGACCGTTGCAATTTCAAAGCTATCCACAGATAGCAGTGTGCAACTAGCATGCAATTTACTCCTATTTAAATAATTAATTTGATGAAATTTGCTGAACACTCCATAATCTGGCCTAATTTTGCAAGTGTAATTTAAGACTTTGAAGAGAAATTCATATTCCTTCTGCATTAAAGTCCCCTTGTGAATTCTCAATATTTTCAGTAACAAGTCATCAGACATTTCAATATTAGTAAGTTTGTTGCTTCATCAGGTGTTTATTTTACTCAGAGGTTAAATTATGGTGCATTTACAAGAACAAATATTCCTAGACAAGCTGAGCAAATTCCGGTTGTCATTTTTATCACCAGAAATCTCCAGCCTGTTAATTTAGTCTTAACTATTTACTGCCACTTTAGTACAATTTTATTATTTTTTCAAGCTACCCATGGCAATATCTCTTTAACCTTTGTTTCCTTGAATACTGCATAGCACTGGAATTTGCATTTCCAAAATAAACATTGTCTCCTGCAGCTTCTGGCACAACTTGCTCTTTGCAAACCAGAGCTCTGGTCTGTCTATATTTCAGAACAAAGAACACCACAAAAGCCTTAGGAGATGCATTAGAAGCATATTAAGAGACATCTGCAGGATCAGAACAGGATAGGAGTGTTCAAAGGAAGCCTTCTTCCCTGTGACAAACATCAATCAGAAAGCACGTTGCTGACAGGAAAGGTTTTGGTTAAACAGGTTTCTGCAAGTAAAGACTTAGTAGGGAAATAATTTTGAGATAAATTATAACACCAGATTATACACTATGCAGATGCTAAACATAAATAAATAGTCCCAGCCAAAACCTGCTGTTTAGTAGTTCACTGAAACTACTGTGAACACTTGCAAGTAAAAAGAGCTATAAATAAGGCTTGCCTTGTTTTCCAGGGGACTATTGTGTCCAGAACACAGCACCCTTCATCCAGGCAAACAGCAAAGTTGCAGGAACAGTGTCTTTGATATAGTGAAGTTCTGGGAGATAAAAACATAATAGAAGAGACAATTTTTCTCAAAAATACCCTTACAGAGAGCAGTAAATGATCCTTCTGAACTCATTCTCAGTTAGTACATTAGACTAATATTTATCAAAGTACAATCTGAAATATTACCATCTTTGAAACTTATTGTAAAGTGGGGAAAAACAAAGCATAGGAAAGCATACATGGTGGTCCTAATATATTAAGATTTTTCAACTAGTCTAAAACATCTAGGTATCACACACCTCTATTTAGCTCTCCACTAGATTCTTCAACAAAACATTTTCTAGATAGAGAAGACAGTAAACGTATCTCCATTTTTCCAGGCTTATATTTTCATTGCTTTCAAATTACTCATTTCTTAATCAAGCTGTTTCTTTTTCACCCCATAAGAAAGAGTCAAACCTGGAAATTCTTTTCAGTGGGCAGGAAAATAAAATCCTGAGTACTGGTCCTCCTTTGCCTGGGATCTTCCATACATGTGCAAAGTGAAGTACTGTCATACTCAACCAGAGAGAGTGGCCACACAAGCAAAAGTGGAGACAACTTGCAGCCTTTGAAAAAAGAGAGCCCAGTTACTGCTGGAACTCTGCAATGGAAAGCAATATTCCTCCCCTCTGAAAAATCTCTACCACTAGGACCATGATGATGTTACTGCTGATCAGACACCCATTCCAACAATTTTAGCCTACCAGCATTTTCTCTTCTGCCATTAAACACAGCACATGTAAAATAAATTTCCCTGCAGCTCTAAACATGTATTTCACCCCCTCATAATTTTGACATTACTTCTTCTTTTTCCTTGTCTTTTCTCACTCATTTTTCACCTCCCAACTGTATCTGAGCAAATTAAAGTGGAGTTTGTTTCTGCACAGCAGATTTCTTTTTCCTTGACAGTTTTTCTTTAACGCAGGAAAGATTTTAATCAGGCCTCTGAAGCAATAGGCTTGAATGTAAGCACACCTTCAAGAGAGGAGCACACCTCTAATAAATGTTGAAAGTAGGTCATAGATGAAATAAAATACATGAACTTTTAAAAAGACTTTTCTTCTGAGGTTGAGATGCCATGTACATACGTGTGTAGCACTCTAATTCATGAAAAGACATGTGCCTCATCTAAGATTTGAAGCAGGTAATTTGTGTGTTTCTGCACATGAAGAGTGTCTGAAAAACTCAGTACACCTCACTATGATGACAGTTTTGGGGTTTTTTTTTATTTTTCAGAAGAACTGATGGGCTATTGGCTAGGGAATAGTGGAGCCTGTCAACTCTTTTAGTTTACTTTGAAAGTATGACCTATGAGTTTTAAGTTTTATGTGCGTTCATCTATCTCTCACAAATCAACTTCAATTGTGAAATAGTTTTCCTCTGTGTATATGTAGATAATGAATTCTTCCTGTTGCAAAGTGACCTCTAGAGTCTGAGAACTCAGTTTCATTTCAATTTGTGTCAATGAAATACTTGACAAATTGCTCTATTTAGAGTCACATATATCCTGTATTTCAGTGCTGAGCATTGCTACCCCTCTGACAAAGATAAATCAGCCTGTAAGGTTTGCCCTGTTATTTCATGTCATGGCTGCAATTACAGATGTGAGTCTAAAGTGTAGTCTCTGAACAAAGTAGAATACATCACAGTGACACAATATTTACTTTCACAAAGATAGAAGGCATTAAGCAACTTGAAGATTTTAGAAAAAGCTTTAAACAGAACATGAGAACTAATTAAGGAAAACCAAACACTTTAACTATGTAAGTGTATATAGATTTTCTAGGTAAGTGCATACTGATATTTTTTTTTGGGGGG
>VZTR01007917.1:0-34026 GCA_013400775.1 Chaetops frenatus | reverse complement strand
AGAGGTTTAGCTTGGATATTAGAAAAAAGTTCTTCACCCAAAGGCACTGGAACAAGTTCCCCAGGGAAGTGGTCACAGCACCAGTGTGACAGAGGCCAAGAAGTGCTTGGACAATGCTCTCAAGCACATGGTGTGACTCTTGGCACTGTCCTGTGTAGAACCAGGAGTTGGATTCAATTATCTTTTTGGGTCCCCTCTAACTCAGAATATTCAATGATGTCATTCTGTGGTGTGTGATATACAAAAAATAAATTAAAACCTCATAACAAATTACTAACACTGTTATAAAACATATAAATATAGTATAAATTCTGAAGTTTGTCCAAGTGTTCAATTTTCTTTCCTATATAATATGATCTAGAGAGTAGAACATTTTATCCCAGTGAAATCTTCTTCTTGGGGAATTTTTTTTGCAGTCCTGTATACATTTGTGAATTTCTTTAAAGATAATTCATTGGGTAATTAATGCTTAGCTGAGAGACAGATTTGCAGGATTAGAATGTCAGAATCCAAAACTTGAGGATGTGTTCACATAGTTCTGAACAAAACAGAATGAAAAAGGAGAAAAAACACAAAGGAAAACTAAAGGAAAAGATAAATTAAAAAAAAAATAGCAGAGTTTCTTGCTCTCGTTTTTTGGTTTTCTTTTTTTCTAAATAGATTCTGTTTGAAGCTAGTCTGTCACCATGTTGAAGTTCAAAAACCAACTTGCTTTATCTGCTTCTGTGTCCTTCTGTAGTCTTTCTTCTAAAATTCACCTTTATACTGCAGCACAGTACCATACAAACTCCTCTCACTCTTCCTCTAGTCCTCCCCCAGCATCCTAACCTTTCTTCACTGGACTTTAGCAGTGTTTCTGTCAGCAGTCCAGATAGCATCTACCAGAATGGCAGAACTCATTCCAGCATAAGAAAAGGTCGAGAAAGGGGACAAGAGACCTTACCATAAGACTAACTAGAGTGCAAGTCCCCAAAAGGTTTGTAATTTGGGGATTTCAACTGGATGTAGTCTCCTAGGCCTCTGGTGCATGTCTATCACTGTCTATCCAGTGAAAATGTTGATGGTGGCCATAGAATTAATTGCTCTGTATGCATCATTTAATAGGGAAGAGGCAAAGACTCCCAAGCATCCCAGCACTGCCATGATTCAAAGAACATCACAAGCTATGGCAAGGCCCTATGGAAATTACTCTCTACTTAAGGAGATAGAGCCATTTATGACCTGTAAAATGTTTGAATCAGATGTCTGCTTTCAAATCTGGTACTTCTGGCAAGATTTTTGAAAGTGACTTCAGGGAGCAATTCTGGACAAGTAGAAGAATTTTCTATATACGTTTACAAGAAGTCATTCTTTAAATGTATCTTGTGCTGTAATTGATCATTTTATACATTTTGAGTAATGTAAGACTTCCTCTCTATGGGTTTCACCTCATGAAGCCAGAAATTTGTCCAGGTATTCATGGATTTTTTTCCACTTGAACTTCTCTTGTAAACTGGGGCTGGGGAGTCTCAGGTATTTTGGACAATAGATCACAAACTCATGGCAGGTCTGCTACTTTTCATATTGCTGGCAGAGGGTATAAAAAAATAAATCAAAAGCAGGTTTTCTCATTTTTACATCCATTTACACAAGATGATGTAGAACGAGTTAACAATAACTGGCAGCTCTCTTCTGTAAGCATTCAGTCACTCACAGGTGGCATCCACCAGCAGAGATCAACACAAGAAAAGCTAGACCTAGGGTAGAACTGAGTCACTGGATTTCCTAACCTGTGCATCAAAATGGAACCTCACTTCATTTCTAAGCGTCTTCATTCCCAAAACAGTCCCAACACCAAGCAGGGAGAGGCCTGAGCTGAGGGACCATCTTCCTGGTCAGGAAGAGCCTTAGCAGACCTCTGAGATGAGTGATTTGAAGTCAGTGAGTAAAGGGCAGTGTTATTTATCTACACAAGTGGCTAAGTCAAAGTTTTAGGAACACACATGATGAGAATTTCTTCACTGTTCACATCCCAGATTTCACAGCCATGTGATAAAGCACCTGCTACGAAATAAAACCCTGCCCTGGACAGGCTCCAGGCTCTAAAACAGGTGCTAATGACACTGAGTTACACTGGAAATCTGATGTCCTGCAGGGTAGTCATAAACAGAAAATGAGAAAAAGAAATGCATGAAGAAATTATATAATTTATCAGAAAGGTATCACATTTATCCAAAAACTACTTGAAACAGGTTCAAAAGGCAGCACTTAGGTCACTGACACCATAAACAAACCTTGTTCTATTAGCAGTTAAAGGTTAAAGTGAGGCAATTGATTAAGTATCTTGTTCTTCCTTCCAATACCACAAACACTGGATCACAACATTGTCCTATCTTATCCCAATCTGCCTATAATTTGCAATCTTTCTTTCCTTATTCATATCTGCCAAGGAGATAGCTGAACTTTTGGGGAGAGAGTGTAAAATCTGCCAGTCAATGCCAGGAATGCAGCACATGAACTCACATGGACATGTTGTTAGTTTATATGTAAATTAATTAATGTGGAAAGAGAATGTTTTCCGGTTTTTTTGTTTTGTTTTGTTTTGTTTTGTTTTGTTTTGTTTTGTTTTGTTTGGTTTGGTTTGGTTTGGTTTTTTGGGTTTTTTTTGTTTTTGTTTTTGTTTTTTTGTGCATGATCCTGCAAGGATAAAAATCAGAATGCTAAATGAGTACAGCAATTCACCCAGGTACCCAGGTCTTAACCTTGCATCACTGAAATTAAGACACGTTTTGTCACTGACTTCAATGATATGATGATCTACTGTAATATCTGAAGCTTCATAGATGCATGCCAGAAATGTCACAGGGGAGTATCAGAAAACCACTGTAATAAGTCAGCATATCCCTCAAGTAAAACACACTGCTCAAATACCAGATGTGTTCCAAATCACCCGTACCAAAACCTGATTTTGTAACAGTCCCCTTGAATTGGTCATTTCTCCTCCAGCCACCACATTTATAACTCTGCATCACCCATAAGTCTGAGTCTGATAAATATGCTGAAAAGGTCATGTCATGCAGCAGTTGCTGAAGGGGTACTACAAAAGGCCACAAGTAATAAGCCATGCAGGAAAAATTTACTCACTAATCTTAGCACTCTTAAAATCCTTCTTTGCAGAATGGCAAAATTGCTTGCAGGAACAGTGGATGCCCCTGCCTAGCTAACACTTTCAGTATCTTCCTTTTCAAAGTAGTCTTCTGTGACATACTATTTGGTACATTTTCATTGCTGAGTTGGGGTTATTACAACTGCAGAAGAAAAGAGGATGAGAATTTTGCATAGGTACATTTTAGCATGGAAATTACCTGACTTTTCCAAATGTAAGATTTGTATGAGGTATCACAATTTCCAGTGACTCTCACAATAGTCTCACCATATGGAATATCACAAATAGCATGATTGCTGGTTTATCAACAGTTTTGATTTACCTATTTGCAATTTCATTACAATTCTATCACAGCACATTCTATAACACAAATAAAAGCAGAACTGTTTTTCTTCTCTGTTATTTCCCCTTACCTACTACAAAATCAAACCAAAGAGATATATCTGTTTGGTGTAAGGATAAGCTCCAGAAATGAGTGCAATAAATGCTCTCATAGTATTGTTTGTCTCTTGCAACAAGGCATGGGTATTGGAAACTCAACTTGGATACAGACTGTCTTTTTGACGTAGAAATCATATTTAGAAAGAACATGTATGGAACATCAGCTTACCTCACAAGATAAAATTATGTGAATATTTGCTTTGGCAGAACTCACATGGAACCGGTTACTGTTTTGCAGGAAATTTTTAAAGATAAAATAAGGTTTGGCTCATCAAAAAAAGTAAACTAAACTTCAACAGTAAGCAACCTAGGAAACTAAGTTTCTTTATTATTAATTTTGCTGTTGTTTTTTTCCACTAGGTGGCAAGGATCATTTAAAATTACAACCAGTAGTTGAACTAAAAGAAACTTTCTGATAAAGAGCAGCTTTACCAGAAATATATTCTGCTGCTATAAACTTTAAAATGCAAATGACACGAGACACGAGTGTCTGGCTGCAATAGTGCCCCCAGGTGATGCCCTGGTTTCAATTCCCTTCTCCTGCTCACCAAAGCTGCAACAGCACAGAAAGGGACAGTCTCGAGCTGTTTATGACTAGTGCCTTGGAGCTAGAGTTCATCCCCTGGAGCCTCTATGGTGCACATACAAATCCCACTTCAGCACCAGAAAAGAGCAGGCTGTATGGGATGTGAGGATCGGTCCAGATTTGTCTCTTTCCCAGTCCAGTGGCTTTGATGGCAATAGAAATCAGCTTCTGCACAAAGCACAGCTGCTGCATGCTGCACTGAAGCCTCGTCCTGCTGGGACATCAGGACATTCTCAGCTAGGCTAAGAACAAGAAGGGTGGTTTGGAGGAGACTTTTTTGAGTTTTTTCCCACTAGACTGGAGAGTGGAGGAAACCTTAGTGTGAAGGGAAGAAGGCTTCAAAAAAAGATGTACTGAAAGCAAGTTTCATGAATTTGCTACAGTATTACACCAGTGCTGTTCTGTATGCCTTTAACAGTTGTTCCATATAAAAGCATTTATTCTGCTACCAATATTCACCAAGTATAAAAATACTTTTAAAAAGTATGCTGCCTATGAAACCCAGTGTGGAGGGAATAACATTTGCTGTGCATCCACCTCATCATTCAAGAACTGAAACATTCCTGGGGTCATCTCCGTGACTTCGCTGTTGAAAGATGCCTGATGGAGTACTAGAGCTCTCCAAGTGTGCACTGCTGTTGTTGCATCCATTTCAGTGGATACAGTGAGGTAGCACAGGTGTGTCCTCAGTATGCAAGTATGCCAGAAAGAGATCTTACTCCAACATAAAAAAGATTTAAACACATCTTCAGCCTCTGTTCAGGGACAGGACCTGCACCTGCAAGTGCTCAGAACCTTACAGGGCAAAAGCCCTTTACCCTAGAAGCAGTGTGATATCCTTCAGACCAGTGGAGAAGCATAGATTCCATTTTGGACAGCAAGATTTGGGTTTGCTTGCTTTGGTGTTTGGTTTTTGGTTGTCCGTTGGTTGGGGTTTGTGGGGGTTTTTCTGGTGCTTTTGGTTTGGTTTTTTGGACGGGGGTTGCTTGTTTTTCTTTCTTCAGTTGGTTGGATGGTTTTGCTCAGTTTGAGTTTAATAGGGAACAAAAGTGTCTTTTTCACTTGTTGTATACACTGTCATTTTAAAAATTGTACAGTTGAAGGACTGGCTGCTCTGAGTATTTAGTCAAAACTAGGAATCCTCAGCTAGCTGTTGCATCTTAGTGTAAGGGAAAAATGTTTAGAACACCTATGATTCCAGCTGCCTGTGTAATTTCTTTCCATAAACAGAAGTCAGGCCTGCTGTAGCTTGTTGTTTTCTAACCACTTAACCCAAGCACCTGAAAGAGCCATCTCCTCTATAAGATTAACTGGCTGGTTGACAACACCCTCTAATATCAAGGTTCTACTCAGTAAGGGATAAAATAGCCAGGGGCTACCTGGGGAATTGTGTTTTGATTGCTCCTTATTCATGTTACCTTGCAAACTTAATAGACATTTCGGGCCTACTTATTTATATATAGACTAGATTGTTATTCATGTGGAAGCTGTGTTTACACCACTTAAACCCAACTGGCAACATTAAAATCACTGCCATTTGGAACATTATATTCTGACTACCCGTGGCACTCCATGTGCAACAAATTTGGACATTAGCCTCTGGAAAGAACCAAAGAAATTGAAAGAGGCTCTCCATCTTTCAAAGCTCAGAATTTATCTAGCAATTTTCAAGTAATTCAGAAAAGACACAGCCCTGAAATGGCAAAGAAGCACTTTTTTCCAAGCTTTGAATTAATTGTGAATGCCACTGCGCAACAGTACTCAGAATTAATGCAAAGGCTGGGAGGATTGCTTGAGGTGATTGGATAAAAACACACATCCATTAGGACTTTTCTGTTCAGCACAACATTAATGAAGTACAGCATTTTGCCATGCAGAGAGGCAGGATCTGCACTATTTGCAGGTTGGTTTTTTCGGCTCTTTCTGCTGGTTTTTGCTCCATTTGCAAAGGAGAACTTCAGCTGCCACCTCCTGGCTAATCAACCCTACTGCACTGCACCAGCCTGGCTCCCAGCTACCTTCCTCAAGCCTGGAAACAGAGACAAAACAGGGTCTCCTTTAGGCACACTTTTGTCCTAATCCAAACAGGTACTTTACTAATTGTCCTTTTCACCAGTAGTACAGACTGAGAAACAACACTGCATTTTCAGCCTCAACCTCTGCAGTTTGGATGCAGAGGAAAAGACTTGGAACTTGGATGCAAGACAGAAGGAAAGTGACAGAAAGTCCAGTGGAGGACAGGACAGGTACTGCAGACCCGCAACAAGATGTCAGTACTAAACTAAGAGGATCTCTGTTTTGCCACAACCTGCCATGTCCTGTAAAGTCTAACCTTCGTGGGGAAGGTCAAGGAGATAAAAGGAGAAATCACTGATGGTTTTACCAACATGATGGGGTAAAACTGGTCATTAAATAACACAGGTTGAAAACAGGTTTGTGGTGAGGAAGAGAAGGCTATTTACATACATATTTTTTCATTTGATTACTATCATGACCTCAGCTTCCAGGTAAGCCAACATTCCACAGTTATTCTTATTCTGGAGATAGGTGGTAAGAATTAAGTGAATGTCTTTTGGTGAGTGCATTAGAGCAGAGAAGCTGGAGCCTTTGAAATTCTTCATTTTGTTCACATGGGACTATGAACTTAAAGTAGATGGAAATGAAAAGGACTTGGGGACTCTTTGAACAGGAATTTGTAAGGTTGCTGCTTCTACCTATCTGCTGAAACATGCATATTGAATTACTGAGAAAATGCTTTTGATAATGCCTGAGGTTGCAATGCAAGATGCAACAAAAATTCTGTATTCTATTACCATCTGTTAAAACCAGGTGGGGCAGTGTTCTTTACCTCTCCCACACCCATCCTTCCCTCCAGGGAGGTATCTTCTGTTCATGGGCTATTGAGTCTCACTGCAGGACTGATAAAATTACATCATTCCATTGGGAGATGCTCCACTCAGGGGGGAGGAGCCAAGCATCCTTACCTGGATGTAATGTGAGACTCAGAAAACCACA
This sequence comes from Chaetops frenatus, assembly GCA_013400775.1. Taxonomy (NCBI): domain Eukaryota; kingdom Metazoa; phylum Chordata; class Aves; order Passeriformes; family Picathartidae; genus Chaetops; species Chaetops frenatus. The sequence goes on along the minus strand of VZTR01007917.1, from coordinate 26,839 downwards.
GGCAGCCTTGTCCACCGGATTCCCAGAGGAAGACCAGACCCTTCTATGCTACTACTGGACCTTCAGAGGAAAACTACTTCCTTCCACAGGATCACTGCTCCAACAAAACCACATCTGCCACTCCAGGAGGACTGCAGTCACCATCTAATCAGACAGGGTGTCAGGTTGTATTCTGTCAGTGTTTTGTACTAATGCATTTTATTTTAATTTTCCTCTTAAAAGAACTGTTATTCCTATTCTCATAGCTTTGCCTGAGAGCCCCTTGATTTCAAATTTATAATAATTCGGAGGGAGGGAGTTTACATTTTCCGCTTCAAGGAAGGCTCCTGCCTTCCTTAGCAGACACCTGTCTTTTCAAACCAAGACAGATAAATATAGGTATTCTACATTGCTAACTTAGGCTTAAACTAAAAAGTGTAGGATTCTCCTCATAAAACTGGAATAAATAAGTAAAAAACCTGTCCTGGACCTCCAAGATATCACCTTTCACGCTGACTTTGTAGTACAAAAGTCAACAGAAACTGAGAACAGATCTCCCTACTTACCAGCCCCCCTTGACTCTGCTTGGACAAGGCACAGGTCATGGTTGAACGTTTAACCTAAGGAAAGCATCATACTTAATTAAAAACAGGCCCATGAAGAGTGGAAAGTCATAGGTACAACACCATGTACAACTACAGCCATCAGTAGTGTCTAATATACCCTCAATACAAGCCTTCAGCAGCTTGGGGTGTTCTGGCATTGTGAAAAAAAGAGTATCACACTCTCAGAAAATGCAAATAGGTCAGGCAAGTCTCTATTCAAAACCTCAATTGATGGATGAAAAGGCCAGTGAAGTAGAACAGTCAACTTAATCCCTGGGTTTATAAACAAGGAGCACTATTTCATTGTACCATATTACTTTGACTTGCAGCCAAGCAGGACAACACTTACATAAACAAAGCACATTACAATAAAAATTGCTTTTATGTTTGAAGTTTGCTTTTTACAATCATAATCTCCCTTCAAATTTTCAGTTGTTTCAGCTTTTTTCTTTTCTGAGTTATGATGCTGACTTATCCAGTGCTCTGCATCAGTGTTTGTCTCTGTGTAAAAGAGGCTGGGGATCTCTGGCTTAAAAACATGAAGATTGTTAAAATATACTCTCCCAAAATTCCTAATGTCTTAGACAATAAGATGGGAACATCAACACCAACAATCAACATCAGCTGGGGAAATCAATAAATCAACATGATAAGAATCAGAAAAGTGGGCTTAGGAGGTTTACCTGAAAAGAGCATGTCACTTACTCATACTAATACCACATTCTCTCAGGTTTCTAACACTAAATATCAGCCTTTCATTCCCATCCAGTATTTATTCCCCTCTAGTCCACACTTGCAGGCTCCTTCCTCCCAGTCCTGACACCAGCCGCTCAGGAAACTCCTGACTCTGATTCCAGCTGAGCTCTTCCTCTAGCTACTGCCGCCTTTGCCCCATGATCTAATCAAGGCAATTTTGTTTATCGGCAATTTCAAAGTAATTTTCAAAGATTGTGTTACACTTATTTGGCTTATGCCGTGCACTGTGTAGATTTGCATACAAGCCAGTTATTTGCAAGCACTTTGAAATTATTCTTGATGATATGAACTGCATAAATAATGTATTATTTCTTTACAAACTGTACTAATGCTGTATCCAGTTCTGTCACAATATTTCCTAAGTTTAGGCCATAGTGACAAGGTTCTTATAAACTGTAATCACTATTTTTAAAAAATTAAACAAAACAAAACAACAAACCANGAAAAAAGCTTTCCCTCCTGTCTGGGAAAAAAAGGGCTTGTTGTACCAGAATGCTTTTTCATTTGGGGGCTGACCTTGCTTTCATTTCCTTTCACTCTTAATCTGCACATCACTAGAGCAATGTTACTAAGGCAGGGAGATAAATATCTAGCTGTTGTAGGAAAATAACATCCAAGAAAGTACAAGCAATTTGTACACAACTGTCAGGACACAAACCTTTTGAGGATTTTCCTTCTCTCCACCAGCTGTACGAGGAATATACAACATCCTTCACTGACGATCTTGCCACCACCTCCTGAGCTCACAGAGAACTGTGGAATGCTTGCTCTTTTTTAGCACTCTTAAAATGTAGAAATTTAACACAGGAGGACAGTACTTTACTGCAGTTTCCCAAGGGCACCAATTAGTTTCCTTTCTTTCATCGACACTTGCTTGGCAGGCAGGAGTGACATTTGGTCACACTGAAGAAGACACATCACTGTTAGGGCTCACAAACACACAAACAGCACTGTTCTGAAGAAAGCAATGCCAGGAATAAACATGAGCATGTGCTCAAGGAAATGCAACGTAATACAGCTGCAGGGTTAAATATGTACCCTGATAATTTTTCTGCTTCATCATCCCAATCTGCAAGTAATACAGCCCAGAACTGATGTTTCATCACCTTGAGGAGTTCACAGCTATGCAACATCAGTCAGAGCCAGATCAAAGATCCACTGCTAGAGGCAACAACTTTTTGGTCTCAGCTTGCCATGTTTCAGAAATGCAGTTTCTCTGCAAAAGCCAGACAACTGAACTAGAAAATTCATCAAGCTGTTCCTTTCAATTAGTCATCATGACATGCAGGATGGGTTTTAATGCCTCTCAGCATTCTGAACATGTTAGCACTGTTTTGTGAAGATCATTTTGAAGAAGTAATGCTGGAGGGAGGATCAGGTAGGTCACTGTCATTAAAAACACTTTCATTGACTTTTGCCAAAGTGAAACTGCTGATTGTTCATTAAATGCACTCATCTTCTTTCCATACACTCAAGACTGCTTCACAACCAGACCTTGAAGCATCTATTCCCTTTGGTTTTGTGCTTCTTGCTCAAATCACAGTTATAAAAACCACATTTGCTTTATTTTATTTAGTATTCTCATTAATAATCTTTAGCAGGAAGAAAATGTGTCAATTTTATTCCTGACTGATACAATGCCGAAGGGGGTTATGAATGCATACATGTACTGTTTCATAAACAAGGAAGCTTTGGGATAAAAACAAATTACATTGCAAATCAACCTGAAAAAAAGCCAAACTAGAACCTCTGCATACAAAATAATTCAGAATACTGATAATTAAATGCAGATTGTGATGGGACAACTCACAAGAACATAGAGCAGGGAAGTAAAAGATTATGTATGTGTTGCTGCTCGGGCGCAGGCTGCCCAGCACCTCAACCTTCCTGTCAGTGTCTCCAGGGGAGGAAGGTGCTCCGGTCGGGCGGAGGGGTCTCACCACACTGGCCCGCCCAGCCGGTGGGAATGAGGCTACGGAGCCAGGAGGGGTTCTTTGTATCAGTTCCCAGCGGTGTTTATCAGTGGCGGGGGTCGACGCCCATCCACACACGCTGGAAGGGTACAGGGACAAAGAACCCAGAACAAAGGCAGGGTATTGGGTTTTATGCTGGGAAGGCAAGGGGCAGAGAGAGCATCAGGGTCCAATGATCCGAGAGCCTGGGGGTGGTACATAGGAGGGGCTGGGGTGTCTGGGCCAATGGAAGGACAGGGAAGGAGTGGCCAGGGGACAGGGGTCAACTGGGAGCCAAGGAAGGGAGAACAATCTGGGACCTGACCTTGTAGGGGAGAAATGGGGCAGGGAGGCCAATGGGCCAACTGGGGAGGGAGAATTGGGGTACATTTGCACAGCATCACAAGATATCCTGGGAGAAGCCTTTTCTGTCACCCTAACTAAGGGGCTAAGTCTTCACCTTAGGGTCTGTCCCTCCAAGGGACCACAATGGACCCTGGCTTAGTGGGCTCACTGGACTTCACATGTATGGGTCCTCCATTTCATTATACAGGGCAGAGAAGGAACAGTCATCTGCTAGTAAAGTGATAGCACCAAGACTTCTCATATTTAGCTAGACAACTGAAAAAAATAGCTTTAGGCAAAGCAGTATCAGCATAACAGGATAGAGGATGAATTTGAGGACACATTTGGGAAAAAATCTTAGACTATCATGTATGCCAAGGTGAAGTAAGGGGAAAAGAAAGTAATTGGATACAAGCATCTGAAGGGAATAAACATCAAAGGAGAAGAATCATTTGCTGAAATAGAAAGCTTGCTATGTTGAACAAAGAATTAGAATGAAATTAGAATGAGGACATTTAATACTACCAAAAATAGCTTGTGTTAAAATACATAAGGATATGGAATATATCACAATAGAACTGCAACTTCATAAATTTAGAGGTAATAAAAAGACAAGAGGTAGAAAATACAAGAATTCTGCTGTAGAAATGTGATGTTATGGAAAGTACCAAACAACAGTGGTCCTAGAGCACTTCTGTCCCCCTATTTCTAACTAACAGGACTGATAATGTATTTAAAAATTGTAAACATCTATACGCTGGATTGTTATTAAGATTAAATAAACATTGAAATAATTTACACATTTTTCCATTTTGTGTAGACATATTGGGAAACATTGGTAAATACAACATGAGGGTATTTGTGCACACTTTTGGAGTAAAAGTTTTGGGCAGTTTTTTCCTCAGTTTCAGCCCCTACTGTCCCTACACCGATGGCCCAAAGGAAAAGAGTTCCACAGCAACCCCAAGAGGACCTTTGTGATACAGCATCACACCACCCAGGGCACCCCAGGGTGTCCTATGCCTTTGAATGGAGCCAATTCCCAGGGGACGCCACCCTCCTGCAGCGCTGTGGCAGCCCAAGCACTGTACCAGAAGACACCCTCGAGGGTTTTAAATGATCCATAGCTGTTTATATTATTCATTTCATCATTATAAGAATAGTGACAGTCTGACAAAAGCTGCAAATTTTCAGACAGATATGCAGAACCAAGTGGCATAAAGCCTGCAGCCTGGCCGTAGACACAATTAAAAATGAACTGGCTGTACACACAATTAAAAATGAACTGGCTACAGAGACAGATGCAGTCCCCTCTGACCTTAACAATGTTGATGTTTACATACGAACCTCCCCACTTGACTGCAGATAAGGAATGACACACAATACTACAAATTAGTGAAGGTCAACAGAGTAGGAGGCAGCAGTTAGTCAATTACAAAAGCAAACCCTCCACTAAAGCACCAAGTCCTGTGTTTTCTCAGTATAATCAACTGCCTGAGTCATGGGGGTCTAATAAAATTGACCTGTTTTCCCTTTGTCTAATTGACTGATGCCTAGAATTGCATGAACTTTAGGTGTGATAGAATTTAAGTCTTAATACCATGTAGCAAAAGGCAAACATCTAATTAGTCTGTCTTCAGGTGTAATGGTTGATCCTGCAATGCGCAGCTCTATCCAACCATGACAAAATTTTCAGTTTGAAGGTGTTTACAAAGACAAAAAAAGTTGTTTACAAGCTATGTATAAACTCTGCTGTGTCCTAGTAAAGTTGCTATAGTAAAACAGCTCTTGTGTGAAGAATAAGGGTTGAACTATAAAGAGGTTAAAAAACAAACAAACAAACAAACCCCAAAAAAACCAAAAAACCCTAATGCTTTCTTCAGACAAGATGTATTCTTTCTGTTAGAGATGAAAAAAATCATTGTTAGTTTTCCTGAAATAGCAAGGTGTCAAAATTTTCCTAATTCATTCCCCAGAATAAGAAATGAAAAATCCTAAGTAGCCTTACAGATATGTTTTTCCCCCTTAGCTCTATGGATTATCTACATAGCTATTCAGACCCTTTAAAACCCTGTGCATAGCTTCAAGATTTTAAAGGTTTGGGGTTTTTTCCCCCTACATTTCCTATACATGGCCTTCAGAGGAATGGTCTCAGACCTTGCTACCCATGGATAAGTAGCTGCAGCAGCTGCTGCTACTTGATGGCACCTCCTTTATCTGAGAGACTTGTGTGTGTGCATTTTAGCTAAGACTCCACTGCTGAGCTTCAACTGAAATAAAGCTGGACACTGATTGACACCCAGATTTTCAGAGGAGTCCCATACACCCAAATCTCCTTGTCAGAGCTGGTATCTAACAAAATCTGAACCCAAACCAGAAGACACCTCACAGGTTTCATCCATGGCTCAGTGAAAAAAGTAGTTTGATGTGGAAGCCCACTAGGTTTACTTTTACTGAGGCTCTATGACCCTCTTCTCCTCCAACTACCCTCACTGAAGATAGAAAATGGAAAGTAGCTATGAAACTCCATTAATATATCATTTTCAGAATGAGAAGACTGACATAATTTAAAAATATTACTAAAAAACAAAAAGAGAATAAAATTTGAGATAGACTCCAAAATTTTACCTTCTGTGTGTAACTCTTCATGCATTCACAATATCAAGGAATTCCTGCTTTGGATAAAGCAGTTCCCTAGGGTTTCCACTAATGCATTCTGTTTGAAAATATATTAAAAATAAAGTTCATCCAACAGTGCACCATCAAGCACAGCCCCTGGAAAGGGATTTTTCTGACACTAAAATCTATAGAACAAGAGGCTGAAAAAAATGTTCTTGGAAACTCCAAACCAAATTCTAGCCTTCATTTACTCAGTTTGGTGACAAAGTACACACATTCTACCTCTCTTCCTCTATCTATGCAAAATGTTTTACACAAACACAAAAATGTTTATGCAGTTTTACATGTGCAAATACAACAAACAATTTAGAAAATCAGCTTCCAAATTCATGCAGGTTCCCATTGTTATATTAGTACTTTCTCTCTCTAAACCACTAGCGACATTTTTTCAATGCTCCCTCTTTTTCTTGGGAAATTTACTACCTATTTTCCTTCCCTCCCAGCTGCATATTTACTGATGCCTCACTAACACATTTCGCTTGAACTGATTTTGCTTCTCAACCATCTCTATGTCCCCTGGTGTGATACTGCTATTTCTGGACCAAACAATGCATTCTATCACCATGCAAGAGTCATTCCCTAAGAGGCAAATCAATTTATTTGCTATTTCTCACTCCTTTTACCAACAGGCTACTTATTTGAAAAACCAAAATTTGTTATCAGCATTCCTAAGAGCAGCACACTTAAAATACACATCATGAACTCGAGTTTTTTAAACAGTACTTCCAATGCTCACATATGTCCACAAGCAGGTAGCCACAGCTTCCAAAGAGTATTAAAACAATACTTTATGTTGCTACTTAAGGCCATCTNAAAAAAAAAAAAAAGAGCCAAGGAAAATGGAATTTCTTTAGTCACTGATAAGAACCTATTACATTAATGAACTGCCACAAAGAGAAACATTTTAGAAGTAAATATTGAAAAAGGGAAACACTGTAGATATACATCTCCCATTGATCAGATTTAGTACAGTCTACAGGTCCATTTAGTTTCAGATGGGTTCACTGACAGGTCTTACAGACTTTTCACAAATTTTTAAGATTCTCTTGAACTCCTACATAGTTTAAGGGAATTCACACCGGTCTGATAACATTAGCACTGTCATGCATAGTCAACTTCTACATAAATATTTCCATTCATCTGAAAAATTGCTTATACGATAACATCAACAAAAACTAAGCAAACATCAGAAGGCTGCATGTCTTCTACCCACAGCTACAAATTAAATCAAATTACTAGTTTATATTACTTTTAGTAGGATTAGTGCTCAAAGTATGAGTTTCCCTTGGGATCTTTGAGAAATCAGAGCCCAAGTTTCCTTTTAATCAAAGATGGTATGTTTGTACTAGACAGAATGTTAACAAACACTAAGGCAAATTAAAAAAAAAAAATACAGTTTCACTCAATACTAAATATTAACTGTGTTTAAACTTCTTACGAAGGAAGGCATAACATTGGTTTGGTGACACTACAGTCACTTCTGATGCAGTAAAATTTTATTTAAAATAAAATTATGTACCAGAGAATGCCTTAACATATCTTTCCTGTGGCCATCGCAGTATTTGTCTCATTGTCAAAGAGGCTTTACAAAGATCCAGGAGAAAAGTTAGGGGGAGAGGAGCAGTTCATGTCCTCACACATCAGTTGTGCCCTGCTGTACCTGGGTCCTGCTGCACATATCAGCAGGATCAAGCATTTCCTACTGCAGTGGATGTGATCCACATGCAGCTCATTGAGCTGAGGGAGGAGACATCAGGAGGGATTAGGCTTCCTCTGACCACACTGGACAGACACAGCAACCTCTGCAGGACTTTGGTGAATATTTATACCTCTCTGCCTAAATGCACTGAGCACTGTGCACAGCAGTTGCATCTCCACCACAGCAGACTTGGGCCCCTACAGAATTCACCGGTTGTGTCCCACTGGAAAAGAGAAGGTTTGTTCCCAACTTGTGTAGAGCTTGTGTCCAACGCTAGAGCTTCCTCACCAAGGGCAGCAGACACAGCCCAAAGCCAAGGCCTGCTGTGTACCACAACACAGATCACCAAAGGATGGAGTTTGAATGAGAAGACAAAAGAGCACTAACATGACCTTACAAACTCGCCCACAGACATCACCTGTAATACACTTCACAAATTTTGACTGGACTGTTGTATTTTATAGTCTGGTAAGTGCTTTACAGAAAATGACCATCTGATAAATTGTCAGTTAACATACATGAAGGCCAAAGAGGTCCCTAATGGGAAAATTAGTGAGAACTTCTTGAAGAGTAAATTTAAAATGTATCAGTTTATACAAAACTGATGCCATGGCAGCACCAGTTTTGTGTTGCCCTTTTAGTTTAAGATACAGTCTTATGAACCAGAAAATATTGTAAACTTACACTGAGATATGAGTTCTTTGGAGCAAAGAAAATGGACCTTTGAAAGCAATGTTAATAGAAAGTGGTTAGCACATCAGGCAAATGAAAGAACTAATTTACATGCAATTAAACTCCAGAGACTCAGAGAAGCAATTCTCAAGTCCCGCCAATCAAAAGCTAGGCATATAAAAATAAGAGAAAGAATCTGTTCATTTATTAGTTGGGGGGAAATGGTACTTTCTTTTTTGACAACTTGTCAGACAAAAGCCAAAGGAAATATATTTAAATGCAGCCTTTCAGAAAGGTGGTTTGGCATATGCTCTAATTTGGGAAGACGGCAAGTCAAGAGAGACACAAAGGAGGTTAGAATGTGATTTCTAGCATAAAGGAAATGTTGAAAATCAAGGAAAAGACAAAAAAGTAATATGAAAGAGTTGTAAAATCTAAGTGCTCCTGGAGGGATCTGCAGTATCTCACATTTTTAAAGCATAAGCTATATTTGCAATTTATGAGAATTACAATTTTGCCAAGGATAAATTGTGGCTTGATTGAGAAACGTCTAGCAAGACTGCAGACCTGATTTCTGTTTCACAGAGAGACAAAAACCTGTTAAGAGAACAGGCGAAGGCACTAGTAAAAATACCATTTTAAAAGGCTGAAATTAGCTTGTTGTACTATTGCAGGAACAAGCTTAAAGGCCACTCCGCTGAGCGTTTGCAGCTACTGGATTTCTCACTGGGTTGAGAAGCACAACCACAGGATACACTGTAGCCATGTTCAACATTAACTACTCCACCTTGCAGCTGGTGCGCACATGACCAGTTACCGCATCTCAGTCATCAAGAAATACTACTACCCTACAATATTTCCTGAAATATTTTTGCCCATATCGTTAACTAAAAATCATACATTCACGTTAAAAAAATTATAAAATATGCTGCGTTGGAAGGGACCCATCAGGATCACAGAATCCAGCTTCTGGCCCTGCATGAGATACCCCAACCCAACCATGTACAATTTGAGATTTAAGGACTAAAATATAGTGACCTATTTTAGTTTAACCGTATTTCTGAGGTTTTATTTGCTGCAGTTGAATCTGACCTGTTATCTGGATTTAATATTTTTAAAGTTTATTAATTAAAAAGAAATCAAAAGCCATAGGGAGCCTGGAGTACAGATAATCTTTCTAGAACTGTCATTACATTTCAGAGCAATCACATCTACTTTCCTGAAATTATGTCATCCTTAATAATCAATGACCTATGTATCACGACATCATAAATACTGTGTCATTTTTTATTAAAACCTAGTTTTGATTCAAGGAACATTGAAATATAAACATGTCACAACTGCTTTGTGTGTCAATACACTCTAAGTGCCATTAAATGCAAAATCTCTGGCATTACAAAGCATCATTAAAATATGTTTTGTCAAACTGAGTAGGTTTAATTAAACCTATTATATCCTAGAAGGCACACTGCAAAAGACAAGGACAGTATGCAAGAGCTATACACAATTAATTCTATTCATAACAAAAGCTGCCAAGTAGAAATTGTCAACTTGTTTAAAAACAGAAAGCTGTTACGTTGTCAAGTAATGGGGAAGGAGGATTTAGTGATATTTCAACTGATTACCTTAGATGTGTGCTGCACTACGTGTAACTGCAGTACACCTGAAGTTGGAAGGGACCCATAAGGATCATTGGGTCCAAATACCTGGGCCTTGCAGTACTATGTAAAAAATAAACGAGGTAACTTTCATCCAGACACCCCCTGAACTCTGTCAGGCTTGCTGACATGAAGACCACTTCCATGGGCAACATTCCAGTGACTGACCACCATTCTTGTAGTACCAAGATACCAGGGGGACCCAAATCCCAACAGAGCTGCCACTTTTCAGCTGTCTCTGTACTCCTTAAAGCTGCAGTTTTTCCCTTGATCTTGGTCTTCGTTTCATGTGTGTGCTGCTCTGGGCCTGGGAACCTTGTCCTGCAGCTGTGCTGTCAGCAGTGCAAGCATGCAGTGCTGCAATTCTGGGGCAAGTTTGGGAGGGGGAAAGACAGAGGCTGCAGGGGTGGCTTCACCCATGTCAGACAGAGTCAATTCCAGCTGGCTCCAAAACGAGCCAGTCAGTGATGCTGGCAGGACTTCTGGGATAACATAGCTAAGCAAGGGAAAAGAACTTCTGCAGTAGCTATCCAGATACTGCAATGAAGTTCTGAATGCCACTGCACATTATAAGACATTTTCAGCTCTGGGATGTTTAAACAGATTTTACATGTGCAGTATAGTACCTACTGAGTGTGCAATGCCATGGTGAAGGTAAAGCAGAAGCAAAAGGCACAGTCTCGAGGCCATACATTCCTCAGGGAGGCCTCCAACACACACAGCTGCTGCAGCACAAACTCCAGCCTTACCAAACACCACTAATGAAACAAACAAATAGGAATTGCACAACCAACCCATTAACTTCTCAAAACCTCATTTTAAGCATAAAGAAGCAAGTTAGCAGGTTTTGGCACCACGGTGAAAATGCAGAAATTAAGGAACCTCTTTAAACTCTTCAAAGATTCTTAGGTAAAAGTCATTATCCTCTGTATAACTCAGGCATATTTGCACAACAAATATACTTATTTAATGAATATGGAAATTAAAACACAACATTCAGTATTTACTATGTATTTCTTACATCAGCTACCATAGATCATTTTAAAAAGATGTTTCTGATAAAGCTTGTTTTTGCTGTTGCTCAGATTGTTTGCTCAAAGAAATTTAACTCTTCAGGAAGCAGAGCAACACAGAGTGGAGTTCCTGCTTCTTCAGTATGGCTTCCATAGCCATTTGGCTCTCTTTTGAAAACCAGTTCAGCTTGCCTGAGAAAAGGAGCCTGCTGCTATGTTAAATAACAGTGACCCTCTATTTAGTTCCATTTTAAAACAGTGCATTTGTGACAGCTTCAGAAGTGATATACACAAATCCTGTTAGGGGTTCAACCCTACTGCACCCTGGTTATCCTACAGGATAAAACTTATTAATGCTTAAACATAAGCATTAATAGTATCATGCATTTTACATAGGATGTTTTGGTTCCAACACGATTTCTTCATTGAGTCATTCGCCAGCAAAGCATTTGCTTCCATCTTACCTGAATTATTCATGAGGCATGCCCCTGTAGAAATCATCAACTTAACTGGAAGAATCACTCAGCAGAATACCCCTGTCATACTTTATTTTTTCCCCTTTATTAAGTTTCATTGTTCATCAAAAGCACTGCATTTTCCCCCAAGAAAGAAGTAGTGTATGAAGCATTTATTCAGGATCATGTATTACCTGCCACACATCAGGAATAGAACCCTAAACTGAAAGATTGGTAATCTGTTGGGCAGATGACAAAATTCCTGTGAATTAGTGAAGAAATACAAATAGGTAGATATTAGTAACATTTTGACAGAAATAAAATTTGGTATAAGTAACTACTTGCCAAACATCTACTTTTAGGAAGTAGTAACTGTCTCAAAATAAAGGCACTAATGATTGTAACTTTACATGAACCTTTAAAGGAAATGGAAATCACCTGTTGATATTGAATAGACAGTTTATACAATTACTTCAGGAGGATGATATTTCATCATAAAAGCTGAAAACATATACAGTGTGCAACTAGGTTTCCATCTTCTGTGGTTGCTTCAGTAATTCTGGAGACAGAACATACTCAGTATTTTACAGGCTTTAAAAAACCTCATAAACTAAAAATCTAACAGAAAAACTAACAGTAAAACTTGCAGTGAATTTAATCCAAATCACTAGAATATAATCCAAAACTTTGCAAAGGAAAAGTTCATATCTCTCGAAAGGGCAGCACAGGACCTTTAAAAAAAATAATTTATTTCAATGGAATATAAAGATGAAGACTGAGTCAGTTCCCTAAAATGTTATGAAATTCACATTACAATTTTTTTCTGATTTCAAGGTGCTAGGAAGAGCAGATGCAAACTAAGAATAAGAAACACTTTTATTCTGTAATTCATATAACTCTCCACATCTAATTCAATTCCTCTACCAATTTGTCCTGTGTTTCTGAATTTTAGAACTACCTTTAAAAACAGGACCAGAAATATTCAATTCCCTGTCCTCAAACTTCATTTTCACTTTGAATTAGTACCATCTTCTCATATACACATTGTGAAAACAATCAACAATAATTTAGAGCAATTTATGTCTGAGGTCAACAATGCTGACAGGTAAGTGAATATTTCTTGTTTGATTATTAAGTAAACTTACATTTCTCTTGATGTCCTCAAAAACTTTAAAGAGAACATATCCTAGAGAAGAGGCTGCATCCATGCACAGATTCACTTTTAAAGCAGTAGTATTCAGTATTACAGTTTTGAGCTACACAATAGTCATGCCCCTTTCCCCTATCTTTGAAGTGATACATGTCTCTAAAGATATAAATACAGAACTGTTCTTCTGTTCCCTGGAACAGAAGGGCTGTGATTTTACTTGCATCTTGTCTAGGGTACATAAGCAAGGACCTCCTGTTAGGAGCTCCTAGGTAAAGTGTAAAATCTGGCTCTTAAAAGTTTGCTTTCATATTTTGTCCTTTATTATCAGACAATACTGACATTTTATTTTTCTCCTTTCAGATAAATCCCTAGTAAACAGTAACTGCAACAGAAACTGATACTCACAGTGTTCTTCTTTCTCAAATCAAAAGCACATAATGCCCCAACAATGTCAGAACAGCCCTGCAAAATATCATCTGCTATTCCACAGTGGCAGTAGGGTCAAAAGGAAACAAGACTGCTGTCTGAAGAGAGAGGCAGGGAGGATTTAGTTTTGCAGGCAGAGGTGTAGGTTCAGCCTGCTCAGCTAAAGAAACTCTCACTGATCACAAGGAGGCAAGTGCCTTGAATCCCAGAGGGGAGACCTTTTGTCTGTCTGGCAGGACACAGGTGAACAAAGCCAAGAAAATGAAATTCTCATAAATGCTTCAAGATAACTGAAGTACATATTTTATCTACCACAAATGCCTGCTCAAAGAGGTAAAAGAAAATGTCTCTGAAAAAGGCAAGAGTGACAGACTATAACTGTTCGATTTTTTTGGCAAATACCTGACTACCAGCATCTTTCATTAAGAAACCCATTATTGATACATTTCAGAATGAAACAGAATGAGCAGTAAGATTCCAGTTATGTACAGCTCAAATTAACTCCCATGAAAAAAACATCAAAAAAGCAAACCAGACACTACCCTATGGACTTCCATTTCCTATAAAAAAGAAAATCCCTATAATCCTTCTAGGGAAGATTATATGAATGAACTTTTCATCTAAGCCTAGTATTCCCCACAATATTGATGCCACACTTTGCATATACCAGCACTTCTAGCACTGACTGAAGACATCCTATCTAACCCCTGAAAAAAATAGGGAACTTGATTTTGGATGAACTTAAAATCCCTTAGAGGACTACTTCAAGTATAATAAAGTACCATCAGTTGAAACATTCATATAGAACAGTATAATTTTTTCCTCATTACCTTCTGCTGATAATTATGGAAAAAAGTCAAACATAATGTATGTGACCTCAATTCTGCAAATGCTTAATCATGACAAGTATATGACCCATTTCCCAATATATCCACCTTAGAATATCTTCAAAAAGAATGTATAAAAATCCCACTAGAAATTTGTTATTACTTTTATCTACACATTTTATATACATTTATATATGAGTCAGCAATAAAAGGAAAACAGGTAACTAGAAGCAAGGCCTTTGCATAGAAACTTAATTTTCCTTTTAAAACATATTTTAAAATGGTGATAAACTCCTAATAACAACATGTATTTCATAAATCCATGGTCTATATTTCTATTCACGTATATAAGCAGCAAATTGTTTCTATATTATTAATTTTCAAAATATGTTTTGTTGTTCTCTTCCACTAACACATAAAGTAGATATGTCTTCATGTGAGTTATATATTTTGTATATACTCTTTGATATCTCTCTTTACTGAGAGCAAATCTTAGCATTCAAATCCCAAAGAATCTTTCTGTTACAGCTGCTGAGGCTTTCAGTTACTGCTTCCATGGTCCCATAGGTACAATTCTTCTGCTGCTTAGTGATAGAAGTACCTTCTCACATACAAAAGTAGTTAGCATCTTTTAGGACATACAGTGGGATTCAAATAAATATTTAGTAAATATTAAACCACTAAGCCAAGCTAACCTAGGATATACTTAATGAACAATGAAGTATACCAGGACAATCCTGGTATTATGTGAAACACCAAGCAACAGTGGCAAGTACCAAGCTTTATGGCAGACATACCCTAGCAACAGAAACAACTATTACTTCAGTTTCTGTACTTGTTCTGACTTTGGTAGAGTTAATTTCCTTCACAGTGACTAATGCAAGCCCATGTTTTGGATTTGTGCTGAACAAAGGGTTGATAATAGAGAGATGTTTTTGTTATTGCTGAACAGGGCCTATACAGAGCCAAGGCCTTTTCTGCTGCTTGTGCTGCCACACTGGTGAGGGAGTTGGGGATGCCTGGGAGGCTGGGAGGAGACACTGCCAGGACAGATGACCCCAGCTGGGTAAAGGGATATTCCAGGCCCTATGGCATCATGCCCCACACATAAAGCTAGTGGAAGAAGGAAGAGAGGAATGTACAGAGTGATGGCATTTGTCTCCCAAAGTACATGTGATGAGGCCTGGCTCTCCTGGAGATGGCTTAACACCCACCTGCCCATGGAAGCAGTGAATTAGTTCTTTATTTTTCTTTGCTTCTGTGCACAACTTTTGCTTTCCCTATTTGACTGCCTTTATCTCAATCCATGAGTTTTCTTAGTTTTACCCTTCCAGTTCTCTTCCTGATTGTGCTGGTGCGGAAGCAAACAAGCAGCTCCCTGGGGCTTGGCTGCTGGCTCAGGTTAAAGCACAATAGACTCTGATCCTACTTAAAACACAGACTCTTCTCACCTCGTTTTTTCCCTCTGATACCTGTCCCTATGAGAAAAAAGCAGCAGCTCTCAGGGCTGGGGCTCTGGAAGGACTGTGAATTGGAATACAAGGAACAAACCTCATAACCAAGACAATATGAAAGTCCCTAAAGCGTAAGTTTTGTAGAAGGGAGATAAGAAATGGCTACATAAGAACAGAAACAGTTCTGTTGTTTTGGTTTCCCTTTTTTTTTTTTTTTTTATTATTATAGCAATTTTGAGAAGGAAAAACTGTGCGTGAGAAACAGAATGTTTATCTCATTGCACCTGCTAAGGCACGGAGCTGGAGACGCAGCACTTGGGTGTGGTGTTTCAGTGTGGGAAGATGTGCATGTTTGTGTGGTACCAAACAGGAGCCAGCCACCACTGCAGAGAGAAGTGCTTGAGAAATGGCCACAGCAACTTAGTCTTCATGCAGGTTTCAAGGGATAACAAAGCATCCTTTTTCTTCAAATAGCATAAGCAAAGCCACATCTCTTCATTAACTGATTGAAGGGTGTTAAAAAGACACAAAAAAAGGAGTAGGCCTTCTAATATCAGCACATGTGAACAAATTCAGTTCTACAGAGATCCAGTGGAACATACCACAGTAAATTAGATATTTTATTGCTTTGAGGCAGAAACAAATACATAATTTATGTACATTCATGTATATAGACATAAAAAACACAAATATCAAGAGAAAAGCATGAACCACTATCTCTTTTTAAAAGTTCTGTTTTTAATTAAATTTCAAAACAAGCAGGGAAGCTGTAGAAAATAATGCAGCATACGCAATTTTTTATCTAATGTAGCAGTTGAGAAGAAAAACCTTGGTCTTAAAATAATTTTTTCCTCTTTTGAAGTCAGTTGAAAAGTTTACTTTTTATCTCAAGAATAACTTTTATAAAAGAGTAATTTATTGTTAGTATGGAGTTACAAGGCAACAAAAGTAGAATCTTGAAGAAAAATACATTTATGTCCTGAGCATCTCTTTAATATGAAACCTTTCTAAACAAAAGGGGAGGTGTGGTTTGTGTTCTGATTTTAAAACATTTCCAGCTTTGTCTTTTTTCATAGACTTAGTCTTACAGATTATGAAAATACGGTGAATTAACAGTGCTCACCTTTGAAAAATATTTGCATCTGTTCAAAAGCCTCCTATCCATGCCATCAATTTCCCAATACATAACATTGGGGCACATAGAAGGCAGGTTTCATTTTGGTAGCAATATTTGGAAGTACGAAGTGGACAAGGACAAAGGACCAAACATGAGAAGCAAACACATTCCTTCCTTTTTAATCAATATCTTGTTAGACTGGTGGGCTTCACTCATTAATCTTTTGGTAAGGGAAAAATGAAACAGAATTGCCATTATAACAAAGTAAAATTGCAAATTAAATTTATTCTAATGAAACTGCTTACAAAGAGTGCTACTTCATCACACACAGCTTCTGTCAAGAGATTTTGGGCTTCAGAGTACTCAGTTCTTTGAGGTATTTATAGGCAAATTCTGAATCCAAAAGACCTAAAAACAAACTTTCTAAATTCTTTCTCTTACACCGTGCATATTTTTAAATTCATGCAAGTTCCACATAAAAAGTATTGTGTTTTGCATTTAATAGCTTCAAACAAATCTGAAACTGAATTTCATGTGACTGCTGTGTTCACTACATTATAGCTGAACCGTGACATACAAAAAACTCAAAAAAATAAAATGCTTGGAGGTTTGCAATGCGTTGTTTTTAATTTCTTCAGTAACTGTTGTATATTGATTGATCTAGTACTATACAACAGAGGAAATTAGCAATTAAAGGCTTCCATGCATCCAGTATGAGATCCTACAAATCCTGTTATCCACAGGAGCAAAATTAAAAGAACAAGAGGAATCAACAAAGTTAAAAAGTGCTTATTGTAAGCTGTGTAGAATTTGTCCTTTGCCACAAAACATGAAAACTCTGCACAGACTGCATGCACAAGAGTATTTAATGTAGGATTATAACTCAATTAAGGCAACTATTTCTCTGATCCTGTATTTCTAAGGCATTTTGCAGATGGCTATGAATCCTAGGCTGTAATACAAATTTCTTTCTGTTCTTTATAATATAAATTCACATACTATCTAAAGACACATTTAATCTTCTGCCTAGGAAAATACACTTCACAACATAGGTCAAAAGATACACTGCTGCTTGAGATTAATTTAAAATAAGGTAAATTAAATTAACATATACAACATTAGATGTGAACATCATCCATCTATGTAAATATGACATTAACAATAAAGCTTAATTGATACCCATGTTTCCTCAAGGAATTATTGACCATGTCCCAGGGCACAGAGAAGGAAGATTACCAGCTCAGCAGGAGCCACACCAACCCTGGAACTGACACAGCATCACACACAAGGCTGCACACGCAAATTGCACAAGATTGCAACTTCAGACTCCAAGTTAGCCTGGAGATTGGTGTACCACAGGAATAAACATGCCCTTTCTCTGTTCCAATGTGAACAAAAGTGCATCTAGGCTGTCATTAATCATATGAGACTGGTTGGCTTCGGATTTGTCAAAACTAATTCAGCTTTGCTGAATTTAGCAACAGATACCGGATTTATCTAGACTGGGAGAAGCGAAAAAGGTTATATAAGCTTTGCTGGCATAGCCAGACAAATTATATAGCTTATCCATGCCTAAAAAAAAGGACACTACTACCTCAGGGTTAACTAAAACTTCTTAGCTAATCTCTGACCTAATTTTGACCCCTCTTGTTAACTGCAGAAAAGCTTTCAGTAAAATATTGGTTAGTTGTGCTAACGCATTCCCTCACCCCACCCCGCCTCTGCAGTTTCTTGCCTTACAGATCATAAATCAAAGACAAAATATCTTTTTCGAAGACTAATTAGTACCCAATTAGCTTCATGTTGTTACCCAGAGTGGAACTGACAGTAAAGACAAACATTAAGCATTTTAATCTCTTAAATGCAGGAGACATTTATGTAGAAGAAAGGATTATCAGAACCTTTATTTCACTTTACTTTTTCCTCCAGATCATAAAATATTATTTCAGAAAGCCTGTAAAACTACCCATTTCTTCTGCTTTTAGCAATTACCATTAGAAAGAAGTACAGTTACATCACTGTTAGAAGTGAAAAACAAAACATATGGAGTCTAGAGGATCTATAATTATGTCGGTTGTAATCAGACATAATAATTTGCCATTGCATCATACTTCTTACAGCACAGTTTACACTGGGCTTGTTTAAGTCCTTTAGTAGCAGAATCATTGTATGTCAGAGTATGGGTATGATATATTTATATCCATGAGATCTCCCCATCTGTGGAAGACTAGTTTTTGCTCAAGTAAAAGCAAAGCACCAAGTTATAGTTCCAAAACTCACTTTTATACTTTTCTTTTTGTAAGTCAGAATTGTTCAGTTTCTTGTAAAAACATATGCAGACTCAATTTAAATATTAAGCCTGAGAGAAACTAAACCCAACTGCATTGTAAAATATATGTAAATTTACAAAAAGGAGTTCTAATAGTGTAAGAAATAAAAATCTCAAAGTTCAAAAGAACTGTCCAAATAATATGCTTTATGTTCATCTGAACTAAAGAATATAAGGAATTATGGTTTGAAAGCCTACTGCAATTAAATACTGAAGCTAAAAAGCTCAGTAGAAATTCATCATAATTCTAACTGCTGAAGCTTTACAATTCCATCACATCCATATTCATATTTCTTGTCCTTTTGTACCGATAAAAGACTCTCCAAAATAAATTCATCCAGTCATACTGAGGATCATATCTGACACCCAAGTGATAACGTAAGTCTAAATTATGTTCAGTTTTCTTCCTCTTCTCTACAGGAAATGAGAATGCTCTTCTATCATCTGAACAAAGGCACCTGGCCTACTGCATAAATGAAAAAGCTTGTCCATTACTGTTTGTCACATTGGTAGATAAACTCTTGCCTAAGAAAGGCCTAAAAGTTGTTTTATTACACTAAAGTCAACTGTTTGGATCAAATCCAGATTCATATTCATTTGCTAGCTGCAAATAAATCCCTCCGTACAGTCAGTACAGTTTTCTTATATTTTAACATTATTCACCAAAAGCTCCATTCTTCTGAGTTTGCGTTTATTCTTTGGCATGGGCTTGTCATATAAGCCATTTTTGAGAAGATGTTCCTTGCTGTGATGGATCTGGGCACCATGCTGAAGCTGGAAAGAGCATAAAGCTTGAAGCGGATGGAGTATAGTCTGCAGAAACATGAAGGGGTGTGGGACAAAAAAAACCCAAGCTTTTAGTAAGATATTTTTAAGACAGGTTTTTTTCTTCAATGACTACTTTAAAATGCTAATAAAATACAATCTGGATGATAAATGTTGTTAAAATACAACCTTTGGAGACACAGAGAGTGCAGCTGAATAGAAGATGTACTGAAAAGAACCACAGAGCAGTCATACACCCCCTAAGTGGTGCCATCCTTCACTCCTTGGAACCACTCAATCCTGACTTCAGCCCCAGCCACATCACTCTAAGTTATGGCTTTGACTTGACCTTAGCAATGGACTACAATCAATTACTGTGGCTCAGTCGACAGGCTGCAATAAAATAAGTCACAATAACTAAGCTGTTTGTGCTTGCCCAAAAATCCCTTGAGGCAAGGCTTTAGAAAAACAGGAGGGACTCATGATCAAGGCAACTGGACTGCTATCCTGGAGACTCAGCTGCTTCTGCCCAGAGAAATGGTGTAGGATTAATATAGCCACACAAACTTAATTCATCTCAAGTGCTTACTAATTGTAGACTCTTCGTTTTCTGGTTGCCTGACTGAATCACAAGGTCCCCATGTGCAGATGTGTAAAGCAATCACATATGTAACTGCAGTCAGCAGGAGCTGAGATTCTGCTGAGAAAAATATGACTCTTAAAAGCACAGAAGAAAATCAAGTGACATACTGGGCATCAAAACAAGTGCACATTTTTAATTTCCATGCCTCTCAATTTCAGTTCACCATCTTATATGCTGAGAATAGCACTCAGTTCAGAGATGGTATTAAAAAATGCATGAATGTAGCTCTTGGATACTGCAATGCTTAGAGAAAACAGTAACTTTGTCCTCGAAAAGTGGGATGGGCCAATTCTCAATGGCAGGGTGAATCAGAATATACAAGGACTGGTAATTATAGAGATTAAGTAAACATTCTCTGTAAGACAAGTCTTTCTTTCGAAAGAAAAATATGTTGTCCTAGCACAACAATGAAAAACATAAATATAAAACCCCACATATATACACAAGTTTCTTGAAAACTGTCTTTACATGGAGTTCCAATTTCTGAGCCATATTTTCTTGTGTGTCCACATACTTTGTCCAAGACTAAGTTTAAATCCAATTCATTTAATATTAGGGTGAGTCTAGTGTCACCAAGGCAGACACAGAGGTGGCATACTAGATATTATGCCACCTGCAGGAGCTGTTTTTGACCTGGGAACCTTTTTTAGTAGGCAAGTGTTGGGTACAAAAATATTAACTAGCTGATGGAAAGCGGTATGAATACCCCAGGATGAAGACTAGCATGCAGTGGTACATGGATGAGCTTTAAATCTCTTTTCACAGACCATTCATGACTACATTTGGGGCACTTGGATCTATGGTGTAAAACCACTTGTAGGTGTCTTTCAGAGGGCTTATTAAATTGATATTACTAATGCCAGCAACAAAAGATTAAGAAGGACATTTTCCTAATGACCTCTTCCATCATGGACTAGTGGGATCACAATTTACAAGGAAAGGCTAATGTCCAATTAGTATTCTTTGACCTGGGATAAGCTTAAACTCAAGAACTATTAAGCCCCAAATTCCTCCAGTGACATGCAAGAATTGTGAGCTGGCTGGTAGGCAGACATAACCCAGTGGGCTACATTCCATGTCTAAGGGGTGCAGGAGATCAGAGGACCTAGCTTTAAAAAGCATTTAATCTTCCAGATAGCTGTGAGGGGGTATTCACATCATCTCTGCTGTCTAGTTTTTGCAGAAAACAATTTACTTTTTTCCATGCTGTAACATACTCTATCTCCTGTCACAAAATGAATCAGGTTTTTGAGAGTCAAAGATCACTTTGTAGTCTCCACTTTTGGAGCATAACACAAAAGAGTCACAGTAAGCTGAACACCCAAGAGTTAATAAATGAAAAAGTGGTATCTATCGCTGCATACTGGTTTTAGTTTGCTATGCAATAAAATGATTACAAATGTCATTAAGATTTTAACTGACAAATTTTACATTAATAGCTAAGTACCTTCACTGTGCCTCTACCATTCACAAAAGAAAAGCTTAGGTATTTGAATTCACATACCTCTTGTATACTCTTATCTTTTTCCATGATGGAAAGAGCAACAGCTGCACATTCAAGAGTGGACAGACATGTGTTTGTTGGTTGTGTACGAATTACATACTGACTTGAAATACTGGGTTTTAACTGCACCTGAAAAATAGCAAACTCTAGTAAAATAAACAGGTCAGGGTAGCAAACAAGATACCTATTCTCTACACCAAGCAAAACATCCACTTTCCCTCTGTGTTCACTTGTCTTCTTTCCTTTTTGCTGTTTTGTCTCCCAGTAGCCAATGACATCCTACTGAACAGTGTAGTACATCTGAGTCACCATCACAAACAAAAACTGCCCATTTGTTACTGTTCAAACACACAAAGGAAATACAAATTTTTGTTATAGAAAAACTAAGTGAAATTTTAGCAACTGAGTTCAGTTGCCATAGATATGCTATAACAAAAATAGAATTATTGATTTATACTTTTTTTTATTGCACACTCTAAACACACACACAATCCACACGAAGTACAATGGCCATGTAGTCATGAATATTTTATACCTTGGCAAAATATTATTTGTCAAAGTTCTGAATGTAAGACTTACAGAAACTGTATTTATTCATACTATGTATTAGGTCACTGATTAGAAATATTTGCTTAATAAAATCATGTCTGAAAATAATTTAGTGGCTCTGCCCCAAGAGAAAAACACTTTACACAATCTCGCAAATTAAAGGATTTTAAGATAAAAAATTTAATTCAACCAATAGCTCCAAAAGATTTTACCAGGTTTATAAACAGTGGTTGAAACAACACAGAATTTACACTATTGGACTCTGTGAGAAAATTCAGATATTATTCCTAAGATTTCCATCTCCACATATATCTAAAATGTAATTTGCAAAACAAATAATGTTTTAGTGATATTGTCAGTATCCTTAACCAAAAATTCTCAGTTCTTTTTCCAAAAACATTGTAGTGCAGTACAGATGAATCCTTATAAAAGAGCAAGTTAATTTTCTTTTTCTTAAACTCATCCCATCAATTGTCTTTTATTTTTCTTCTTCTTCAAAAAATGAGTGAGTGATCCCTATGGCCATAATATTGTTCTCATTTTGCCTGCCCGAAGTCTTTCACCATTCCTCACTTTATTCAATACTTTGCTCCTTCACTTTTCTCCTTTTTCCTATTATTTGAAAGATTTTATTTTCCTTTGTCTCTCTTACATGCAATTACCCATTCTTTAAAGTTCAAGGTATCTCATTTATAAAAGGAAAACTTCAGACTGCTGAAGAGACATAAATGGATAAGATGAAATTCCACTGCCTTACCTATTCCAATTTAATGGAGATTAAAAATAATAAAATAAAATTTTAAAAAAGGCAACAAGAAAAGAGGAAAGGCATTCTGGAAAGACAAGCAAGTTAGCTGTCAAAACTCAATTTACTCAAATACAGGAAAATACAGAACAATTAAGCCTTTCTCAATTGCCTTCTTCAATCTGGGATGGAAAAACCAGAAGAGAATAAAATTATTTAGGAGGAAAAAAATGTAGAATTTAGATATCAGTGTATGTAATGAAAAGAAAAAGAAGATAATATTTTCAATTTGTTATTCCTCAAGGTTTTCTTTGATTTTTTGCCTTTTCTCTGTGACCATGTAGAGATCTTTATCACAGCAGAGTAAGAAGCCTAGTTATTTGAAGTATACAGAAATCTATGCTGGAAGAAGCTTATGGTCCTGACTTAGAAACTCCTAAGTAGGTATCAAAAACAGGGTAAACTCTGTCCATCACTACTCCAACATGTGTCCTGAGCAGCAAAGCAGACATATATCCACACTTTTTCCCAACAGCTGACAGCTCCATTCTTCATGGAGTATCTCTCCAGAGGTTGAAACCACCTGATGGAGTACCTGCAGGCCCACTGGCTTCCCCCTGCTTGGATAGTGCCTTAAGGCTTTGTTTTGTAGGAGCTGGGAATAGTTCTGTCTGCTGGTTTCTATACTTCATTCCTTGGGCCTCATGCTGAAAAACATTTTAGATAATCAACCTTCCAGAGAAAGAAAACTTCTTAATGATTACAAGGCAATTTCAATAAAGGAAAGGGGCCTTCACTCTGCCAAACAACCTTGGAGCCACCAAAACGTGTAACTGCAGCTCTCAAACAACTGACAATGCACAAAAGGGCAACTTTCTAGTACTAATAGCACCAGCAACAGCAATTAAGTTTCTTCTTTCCTCAGAAGAAAGAGAAAGGATGGAAACAAGTGTACCCATCCATTTTTCTGAAAATTGCATACTCCCTGGGATAAGATTAAAATACAATAGAGAGTGGTGGAGATCAGAGGAAGAATACCTGATCTGCTTGCTACAGTTTGTCTCTTAGGCTTCATTCAGCATGCTTTTTACCCTACTCTTTAAAGCAGCACAGAATCTAAATAAATGATCTCTAGTTACGTGAAATACAGTCAGTCTACTGCAAATTAGACAGACTCACTGAAGTTCCCATCTGAAACTAGGTACATTTACTGAACCAATAAAACACACAATACTCTACCAACTCAGAACATAAACTGAATGGTAAAACAAAGCTGAAACAATACAGAAACCAAAGCAAATCAGTATCATTAATAAATATTTCAGACACAGGCAGGTATCTTCTTGGAAAAAAAATGCCTAGATACATGAAATATTTACTTATCCTCAGATTTGATAGGATAGGAAGATGACTTCTGTCATTTTTCACCAAGAGGTCTAAACTTGCATTGCCTTTTGTGCAGTTAGTTATTTCAGATATCATATTGCAGCAATCTCATCCAAGTTCCTGCATAACCCATGTGGATTAATTCTTTATCTGTCGCCTGTGTATCTCAAATCCAGCTGAACAAGTTTAGTTCAGACTTATAGAAATGTTCATGCACAGTTAATCTGAACAAAATCACACTGTCTACCTCTTACACCAGACTTCAAAATCTCAGAATGAGCATACACAAATACCCTGTTTGAGTACATTTCAAAACCACAATTATGATATTTTAGAAGCACTTCTCCATGAAATGATAGATATCACAATACAACAATTTACTTGTTTGTTTTTGCTTCAAAGTAATTTGCAAATCATATGCACACTTTGGAATAATATCAGCTTCTAACAAAATACAGAAAAGACAAGCTGAAAAAACAGCAGCCAGTTGAATATTGCTCACCAAAATAACATACGAAAGAAGATGGAAACTATCTCAACCAACTCAAACTATAGAGGAATTTAGATAAACTGAATGCAATTACTCACTGGAATTCAGCCAAGACACTAAAATTAGCGTATCTATTCTCTGTAAGTGCAAAGGAGTTTGGGGACTTCATTTCCAAGCCATCAGAAGTATGAAGCAACACATTGAAACAACACATGAAGTTTCATTTCTATCTGTAATTCGAGATTGCTGTTTCCAAAAGCCTGAATTTCAGCAATTCTCACAAACTGTTACACTAACTTAACACTGTCTTATCTGACAACGGTCCATTCTCTTAGCAAATACTATAGCCTTTGAGCATTTACAAAGTATTTGAACCACAGTAAAATTGTGATCCTTCAGTGTTTCTTGTGGCAGTTTTTCTCCCTGAGCCTTCCTTGGACATGCTCCAGGCAACTGAAGACCCAGCTGAACTCATTCAAATGTTCAAAACTGATGAGAGGAAAAGTGTTGCCATGATAGGGTCAAAGACCTACTGTTTGAAATTTTAAAAATTTAAGTCAGTACAGAGAGGAAACTGATTTCTGCTTTTATTTTAAATAATAGAACTGGAGGTCTACCAGAAAGCTCTAAGTGCTCCCCTCTGTCCCCTCCTTAATGTCAGTATCTTTCTACCCCGATTTCTTCATTACTCTTACCAGCTTTACTCTCCAAATAGAACCCAACAATATGCAAAATTATACCTGGAAAACAATGCATTGCCAAGAATTCAAAAAAGTTAGTACACCTGTCTCACAGAGCACACTAATCGGCTCTTGCCTGTTCTGTTTCCTGCAATAACACTACAGGCATCTCAAAACAGGCAGAGGCACAACATATTTTTCTGCAGCTTCCGTGGCTTCTATGAAAAACTTAATACTTAAGATCCCTTCCTCTTTATGTTGATAGTGTCTTTTGAAAACTTGATTGTCAGCTTGGGAATTAATTTGCTTAATGTTTCAAGAATGAAGAAAGAAAGTACCATCTGTCCTCCTGCTTAACATAGGCACTAATGGTCACACATTCTATTTCTTTAATAAGTACCTTTCAGAAAAAAAATTAGCCTTTTTTTATATTAACTCAAGAGGCACCAAAAAAATCTCAGAAAGAGTACAACCACATCCTGTTATCTTGCCCATCCTTCTAGAAACTAAGAAAAAATTGCTTTTAAGGTGCTGGGCAGTAAGAGTATTCTCTGGAAGCTATTGCAAAAATAACCTCAGGCAGAAGATGGGTGACAGGCATGGGAAGATCACTTTGCACAAGCACCTTTTACCTGTAAGCCAAAACAGTTTGCTGTATCTTACAGAAATTTCATGCAGTAAAGTAAAATTATCTTTGTGACAGAGAAGACAGGCTGAGTAAATTTAGTCTCAGCATGCTACTGAAATTTAAATCAGGAATATAAATAAGTTATCTTGTTCAAAACCTTGGCTTTAATTTAAAGTGACATCTTAAGAGCAGTCTCTTTCTAAAATACTGGAGGGAATAACTGCCATGCAACTGTCACAAATGGACAGCCTGAAAAAGCAGATAGCTGTCACAAAACACTCTGTCCATGAGGGCATGACTTTAAAGAATTTGATGACTGGAAAAAGGGAAATA
>VZTR01007910.1:18861-33796 GCA_013400775.1 Chaetops frenatus | reverse complement strand
TTTTTTTTTTTTTTTAATATATCGGGAGATCATAAAAGAACTGCCTGTAATCAACAGAAAATAGATGTCATGGCGTTATTATATCTTGCCATCCTTTCTCCACGGATCAAAAGCAGCTCTCTCCTTTAAAAACCCGGAACTTGTATTTTTTTTTCTCTGAAGGTATCTGGAGACCTTCTTTCACTGGAGGACTAAATGAATCTAGAGAAGGCAATAATCACAGAACTACTTGGCTACACTGACTCTGAGAAATTTGCTGACATGTATAGTCCCTTTTCTTACACCGAGTTTGTTTAGCCCCCAGAATGGCCATAGAAGTGTCCAGCTTGATTTTATTCAGAAACAGGTTGATGTTCTGAAGAGGCACTTTGAAACAAGGATCTATTCCACATTAATGCCATATCAAAGAAAAGAAAAGAATTAAGGAAGATGGAAGGAAGGAAAAAAGAGAAGAAGGAAATATAATTAAACAAAATAATTAGTAAAACAATATTCAAGCTGAAATTCTCAGATTAACTTCCTTTTTAAGTCCCTTAAACATTTAAGTCCTTTAAGGCTTTCAAGTTCTTTAATTTTTTCCACATCTCTCCATTCTGTCAAATGGTGTCATGCAGATGCTTGACTGTATTTGTTCAGTTAAATGTATGTGTCCCAGTCCAACTCTCCATTTTGCCTTCATTGTAGCATGAAAGATTTCTTTGGAGTCTTTTTCAGCCACATTGTTTTCATTCTTACTAGGCGTTGAGACGTATCTTATAATTTTTTCCTGGGTTATTCCATGTACCATTGAAAATTTGCTTTTATATTTGGACTTCCGTCAAATGTTCCTATCAAATGACTTCCACACTCATAAAAAAGGTTGAAATTACTGTTATTTAATATTTCAGAGGCCATGAGAAAGGAATAATATCTAAAGGTATTAGTGAGAGATTTTCAAGGGTTTGTTTGTATTTATAAGGCCAGGAATTACTATGAACAAATGGTTCAAAAGTAATGGAATTTCAGGTTGCTATTGATACTATAGTTTTAAAATAAGAGAAAAATAATTTGATGGAAAACTCTGATAAGATTTGTAATGTTTTATTCTGCCCATAAAAGAAATTTTGGACTTCAAACTTCCACTTGTATTTTGTCTTTTTCTTTTGTCTCAAGAGGTATTTCTAGTATTTTGAAATTGTTGTAAATGATCTGTTTGTCAGTAAGTATTTATTTGCGTGTTTATTACTTTTTTTCAGACCATTTAATGAAAACCATACAGTTCATTTCTCTAGCAGTCTTGGAATAAATTACAATGTCATTAAAACTAGAGTGGCAGAATGCACAATTAATGACTTGAAAAAGTATGCCAATAAAACGATGCTGGAAACATTGTGAAATTAATAAAGCTGTATGAGGAGCCAATTTAGTTTTGATTCAGCCATTTTAGTTTGCCTCAACCCTGGTTGTCAAGGTAGTCAGAGACATTAGTGGGGAGGGTGTGTACATGTGCCACGTCCAGGAGGCAGCTAGGAGAAGATGGAGGAAAGCCTCGTCTCTTGGGGGGGCTTCGCCAGGCAACACCTCACATGGGGCAGTCAGTAAAAGGACACTGCTGAGGGGCTTCTTCGTCAGGCCACGAAGAGGTCTCCACTAATGGGCACAAAGACCAATGATCTCCTGTCCGCGGGCAGACTTTGGGAGGGGCCAGGGTGGTATGAAAACTGGCTGCATCACAGCTCAGAGAGGCTGCTCACCAGGGCTCGCTGCTGGACCTTGGCTGGCTCGCTCTCTCCTTTGCCCTGGCCCCAGCCCGCCTTCTGGCTCTCCTGCTCTCGCTGTCTCTTTCTCACCCTCGCACCTTGTGAGAGGCAGTTCGAAAATCATCTGTCTCATGGCCATCGCCCAGGACAGAGATGGAGACCCTGGCCCTGGCCTGACTGAGGTGGGATGCCTGTGATAGAGAGACCCTGGCTCTGGCCTGAGCATTACCTGCAGGTGTGCCCTGGGATGTCTGCCAGGCATTGCCTACCCGTTGCTGGAGCTTGCCAAGCATTGTCTGCAGGAGCCCGGTGTAAATCACCATGGACTACAGGGCACGGGTCTGCTGGATATCCTGTACCTGTTCAAACTTGTCACAGTAGAGAGTTTCTTGCCTAGGATCTGTCCTAACCTGTTGCTGCAACAGCACAATGGCTACAGACTTTCCCCACCTTTTTGGCCAGGAGCCCCTCGTCTCTGAAAAGACTATAGAGAAACCCCCTAAAGTTGACCGACTTTGAGATCTGCCCATGGAAGAAGACAGATCTATTGGCAGAGGACCATGAGGACTCGTCTCTATGTTGGTAGTTATCTTCCCCTCTGCCCCCTCTCTCTCTCTTCCTCTTCTTTATTTTTATCTCTCTCTTTCTCCCTTCTATTGCATTACTGAGTTGTAAGCACTTAATAAAGGAGCAGTGTTTTGATTCAAACTGAGTTTTCCCTGTATTTCCCTGTGTATTTCCCTGTATTTCCCTGTATTTCCCTGTGTATTTCCCTGTTTGCACCCTGAGATCAGATAACGAACCATCATGACCCCCACTGGTATTTAGCGGATGGTGACACACCTGCCCCGCCTCCCTGTGTCTCTGACCTCCACCGTGCCACTTCGCCCCCATGTCCTTGCCCGGGCTGCCCGCGTTTGACCCTGCGGGGCTGGTCCACTCTGCCCTGCCACCTTGTTGCAGCCGATGGCTGTGACCCTGGCCTTGACTCTGTCCAGGCTCCTGGACCTCCCGCGCCAGTGCCCACTCACGGCGTGTCCGGCGCCGTGGCCGCTGGAGCCAGGCCTGTGCAGCGCCGCCTCTCCAAGAGCCCGCACGGGCCCGGCCAGAGGCAGCCCGAGCACGGGCAGGCAGCGCGCACACCCCGCTGCCTGGACACTGACAGCGCTTGCCTGATCAGCTGCTGGTAACGCCGTCTCGTCTCTGTCTTCTCTTCTCTCTCCCCTCTCCCTCGGTCCTTTTCCATTTTTCCTTCCTTCTTTCCTGTCTCTTCTAGCCCTCTTTGGTCTGGGCAACTCCTTTTTCTTCTCGTGTTGATTACAAATAAACTGTTCTCAGATACAGTGTTTGCCTCGTTTGGCTTAATTCTGTCCCTGACTATCCATTTTTAAAAGAACTCCTTGCTGTTCCCCACATTGGAACGCAACAAGCTGTAATGCAGTTAGGAGCTAAAAATTGTATTCTGGGAGAAAATCTATGTCAAACTTAGGGGTTTTGCTGAGCTAATATATTTCAGGTTGCGTTTAAGGGTGGTACCATACTTCCTACATAGAAGGACATCTTATTACAGGAAAACAGTCAAATCTAGAGTGAAAAATGACAGCTCTGTAACCTAAAACCCTTTTACAACTACTCATGTAGCAGGCCAGATTACCAGTCACTGTATATTAGCACTGTGACATTGCTCAAACACCGCATTGCACAACAAAATTTCACAGCACTGACATAACTGGCAAAAGAGATGAAAGATATCTTTGTGTTTATTCAGTATGTTATTGTCAAAGAACTACTTGAACCTGAACAATAAACCTTCCTACCATCCCCTCTCAAATTTTGCATATATAGAAACACTAGTTTTCTTGGTCATATTGAATCAGTGTCTGGAGCACTGACACAGGAACAAATTTTGCTGGGCATCGACAAAAACAACCCATGGTGTCCTTATCTCTGTGCAGAGACAGGGAATAGGTAGTGTTGAAATGCTCGGTCAGAAATCATTGGTCAGGAGGTGGTGTCATTATCACTGTTCATGTGGTTGGTAATGCAGGAAGAGTTTAAAAGTAAACAGCAAAAAGGAGGATTAATCTGAAAAAAAATTTGCCATTTTAATAGTTTAAGGCCCTTGTATGTTCAGTGAAAAACCATAGTGTTAAGTATCTTTTATGATACCCAGATCGTGAGGATAGATGAATGAGTCATCCTGTAGATAAGCTTATCAGTTTCTGTGGATTATAAAATAATGGTGGATAATTCAACTAGTTCTGGAACCTACCTTTCAGAGGCTTAAATGACAAGGAAGGAAATGACACCTGTAATTTTATGGATTTCTAATTCAGCTGAAACGCTAGCACTGATTTCCTCCTACTACTTTCACCTCAAAAAAAACCCCAAATCAAAACAAACAAACAAACAAACAAACAAACAAACAAACAAATCCCACCGCCCAAAAAAACCCCCCAAACAAAAAACACCCCCCAACAGCCTATACATTTAAATTAAATATATAAACATTCATTTCAAGCATGTAGTTATTGGTTATAAGTAGTGACTGAGATTTCGCTGTAACAGGTGCTCTACAGTATGGTACACGAGTAAAAGATTATTATTTCCAAAACAGTTTCAGAGAAGAATAATTTTTAATTGACACTTCTAGAGCACATGAGTTATTTGTCCAGCAGGTAAGCAGACTTGTCTCAGAGTAATCCCTTTGAAATGGCACAAGCTCTTTAGATTTTTATTTAGGGAAGGGTGGGCATTTCTTCCCAGCTGATAGCAACAGACATGGTGATAGAAATAGAAGGAAACAGCNGAAGGAAGGAAGGAAGGAAATGAAAGAGGACTCTTGAGAAAATTATTAGTAAATAAATCCGTTCTTTTTCTATTTGTACTAAAAATCATGCTGTAAATGTAGCTTTTTCAGCAGTGTTAATATTTTGCGTATTAGAACTATGGATGACACAGGAGAAATTAAAGTGTTTGAATAAGTTTCATGCCAGCTATACTTTATTTTGAGCTGAGTGATTGAAATGGCAAAGAGCTTTTTACCTTAGTCCAAGAATAAGCATGAATTCTTTAGGTGGCTGTTTGCAGCACGTATTTATCAATTATGACAAATCATTAGCTTTCATGGAAAATAACAGGGAAATGAAAATGCTCCTTCATTATAGCTGGGAACAGGAAATAGCCTGAAGACATCCTGAGCTTTACATAGATTGGTATCAGATTGTAATTATCTTTTATTGTGAGACATTATTTGAATCTATCATTCAGATTTTTATTCATGTTCATAACACTGTGGGGAAATAATTTGCTAACCTGGACCTTGATAACAGTTTTGGATGCTGACTTTGGATCATGATTATGTTTAACAGGTAGGAACACAAAACCTATGCAAAGACTGCTTTTTCATCAAAAAGTAGTTAAAAGGAACAAAGACAGTTAAGGCCTGCAACTACTGCACTTGCTGCTATTCCTGAGTATGCTTGTATTTTCTGTTGAAATACTGAGTTTGGTTTTGATTTACTGTGTGGTGAATTCTTAGGTAGCACAGCTACAAGCCACTTGGAAAAGCACTAAACAAAGCACAAGGAAGAAGTGAGAAACCAACCACCAGACTAAGGTTTTTCTAGTGTTTCAACTGTGGCCTCACATCCTGCATTGGAAGAAAGAGTAAAAATAGGAACTGAACCAAAAATCAGTCTGTACCACCTTGTAAAAATCAGTCTTCAGAAAAGTTAGACCCACAAACTTCTAATATGAACCAGAAAGGGCAAAGGGTTACAGACGTACAAAACAGCTGATTTCTAAGCCAATTCTTGGCAGGAAGAATCACCTGTAATACTAACCCAGCAGCTGTCCCTGCAGCTTTTCTTTTTGTTCTGCAAAATATGTAGGTCTCCCATGTAGATCTCTCCATATATCATAGAAAGCTTTTTCAATATGCATGTTTGTCTTTCAAAACATAGAGGAAGAGTAGGTAGGAATGGAAGAAACAAATGCATGGGATTTTTAAGTCCTTCACTCTTTGATACAATCTGGTTTTGGGGAGGAAAGGAAAAAATCTGTTGGCTAAGAGAAAGAAAAAGAAGGCTTGAGACAAGAAAAAGGAAAGCATTCTGGACAGGAAAATTTGAAATTTTCTATAACAGTTTATTTCCTGATGTCAAATCTTGCTGTGCTTTAATGTACACTGTCCTTTAGTGAATCATGTACTTCTTTTGGCTCATTAGTGTCATTCCAGTCATTCAAAGGACCATTAAGTTGACAGACACTCCAGCTCAGAAGTTTATACAGTGACATGCTTGTACTCCTCTTCCATGCAAGAGATATCTCTCCTTCATGATCTCTGGAAGTGAGAAAAATCATTGCTGGGATGTCACCAGCTTTTAGCAGGCTCTCCAAACCCTTAGGGGATGAAGTCATCCATATTTCACTCAAAATAGTAGAATATTTGCAGTCACTTTAAGGTCATTCTGAACTATGCCAGGTTTGTGTCTCAAACAGGTCTGTAACCCATTCGTATTTACTCACCCCCATGAGTGACAGATGTAGTTAAGTGTTGGCACAAATTATCAGGGTGCAGAGCATTGAAACATGATTCTGTTCCTTCAATACAGACAATGACAGCTTCCCTGCATTTCTTCTCTGCACCTACCCAACCAAGAAGGACTGGATCTCAGTCACTGACAATTTTTCCCATACTGATGGTTTGGATAATATATAAGGTCCCAAAAGCCAACTGAATTCACTAAAATTAATATATTTTTGACAAAATAATGAAATATTTATCTGGGAAAAAAAAAAGAGGTTTAATAAAAACAGCAGTAATTATGGAAATGTTTGGTGCTTTTTAAATTTAAAACTTAAAAAAGTTTATTTTCTTGAATGAATGGCACAACTTTAAAGACATGGAGAGGTTTTTTCCCATCCTCAAAAGCACGAGGGAAAGAGACCTGTCCTAGTATGAGCTATGACATGGCAGGCAGGACATTAGATGGAATATGTGAAACTGTGGAAGAAATCTTTTCTCTGATGGATTTAGAGCAGTTCTCTGAGAGGCACTTCATGGGGCAGTTTGTTTCCATCTCACTGAATCACAGGCTTGTCTTGTCAGGAGCCCAGTTTATGACAGAGCCGCTTTTACCTCCTGCAGCTGCTCCATTTGATGCTCATACACACAGAACAGACAAAGAAGGTTATCCTACCCTTAGACAAGGGTCCATACACTTCCTACAACTGATCTGCTGCATTAAAGTTACTTTCATTTTCTCTGTGATTACTATAATAACATAGGCCTGAACAAAGTGCTTTAATGAAACTACTTCCTGCTAATTCCCCATGGCAATCTAGGAATGCATTAGGAGTTCTATGGTATGCTTAATAGTTTATTATTTGTCTATTATTTTGAAGATTCCTGATGTTTTTTTCTTACTCCCTGTTTCTTCTGAAAATAAATCTTACTCTGTGAGAATGGATGCAATGTGATAGGTATATGCTTATCAGGAAATGGACTGGAATATCTTCAAAACATGATTTCCTTGACATTGAGAGTAAGTTTTTATTTTCATGTTTTATAGACAAGTAACCTCTGAATAAACTAGAAAAAAATACTATTTCTGTTATACCTCAACAATTCTTTTAAGAAAACATTATCCCTTAAGTAATGAAAATTCAATGAGTTTACATAAAAACATGAATTTAAGAACTTTAAACTGAGAATCTAATAAGTGACCAAATGGCTGTGATGCTTAAATAGTAAAAGAGGATTGTGAAATTCTGGAAAAAATTACACAATGTTTTATGTAGAGCCAGGTTAATACTAATTTCATTTTGCAAGGGCTGATTAAGACCTTGTTCGGAATGCTACATACAATTCTGGGCACCTGTTTTCAAGAAAGATTAACATAATAAAGGAGCAGGTTTAGGTAACAGCTATTACAGTAATTAGGGGAATGCAATATTTATCTGAGCAAAAGAGGTTTAGAACTTGGCTTACTCAGCCTCACTGAGGCAAAAAAAATGATAAGGGATTTGGTGTTGACTAATGCATTCAGAAGTAGATGTGAAGGAAGGAATAGAACTACTTAAACCTAAAAGTCAGTACAAATACCTGACCAAAGCAAAGTACATGACTCAGGTATAAAGTTAGAATTAGAAATTTAAAGGTCTCTAACAAGCTGGAACTGCAGAGATGTTTCAAACTTGGCAGCAAAGATGTTTTAAGATTCAAGAGCTGCAGGAGTAAATTTTGTAATTGGTTTTTTGTTTGTTATCACTGAATATGTGATATTAGTGGTTACATAGGCTGTTAGGGAGGTTCATGTTAAAGACACAAAGGACTGGATCAGTGTTTGTGATTTGCCCTGTACTAATCTAATCCAAACTAGGGGGAGGGGGGTGGCTGTTGTGGTTTAGCAAATTCTCAGTTACTATGGACATGGGAATGATGACCTTGAAAAATTCTGCTTTCTTCCTGTGGGACAGCATAACTACCACACTTGGTGTTTTACTTTTGTTAGATTTACTTTAGTAAGCTTACTGGTAAATATTTATTGTGAGTCTTATGGGGATGTAAATATTCTGGGAAAACCTATAACTACTCAAAGGCTGGCTGCAATTATAGGAGGACTCAAACAAAAAAATAATTGAACCTATCCATTATCATTTCTCATCATCTTTCCCACTTCTGACCTTCATAGGAGAAGCTGATGCTGATTCTTACAACCTCCAAGTACTAATTTATTAAAATTTAACATCTTGGCCAATACCTGATCCAAGACTACAATATTATTGCCATTAAAAATATTTTAAAAATTTTATATCAAGTGATTTGCTACTCAAACAGCTTTTCTTTCTGATATTTTCTTCTACATGATTAATTGCACAGAGTAATTTTACTATCTATCAGTTTCAAAACTATTGTGTTAGACATTACTTTATGAATGATGTGATGCTTTTTTGATATTGGGAGACTCAATGTTGAAAAATTCTAAATTTTTTTTTCAAATGCATGTGAATATCAGAATTTAGTCTTTTGCTGACCCCACTGATTCTCATCAAATTTGTGACTGAACTCTGAAGTTTGAATAAATGGCTTCCTAATATTGTGATGTGAGGACAGAAAGTTTTTTATCTATATTCAAAGAGTTACATTTGAATTCCTGAGGTACAAATTTGATTTCACTATTTCACTGAATAATGAAAATATGCATTTTTAAAGCTGAAAATGTGGTTATCAGGTGGTGATACTGTGGCACTTTAAATGAGAAATACAATAAATATTTTCATTAAAAGTTAATGTCACAGAACTTCTCACAGATTTAAAAGTAGGAGTATTAAGAAGTATCATTCTGAAACAGGGTCTTAAAAGGTACATTTTATGACTCATAAAAATAATTGTAACTATAAAAAAAACTTAGATATATAAGACAGTCATGGTTTAACCCCACCTGACAACTGAGAATCACACAGCTTCTCACTCACTTCCACTGGTGGGATGTGGAAGACAATCAGAAGAGAACAAGTAAGAAAACTCATGGGTTGAGATAAGGATAATTTAATAGATAAAGCAAAAGTTATGCACACAAACAAAGCAGTACAATGAATTCATTCACTACTTCCCAGATTCTGGCCTCATCAGAGGAAATGAACTGAACCCTTGTACCTCTGAGCTATTTTACTGCTTGACACTTAAAGCTGGCTCTATAAAACTGCTTAGAGCTCTGATGACCATTTTGTTAAGTGTTCCAGATTCTTATGCCATTCTCAGATGCTTTGTTTTGTTTTTATTTTTTTCTTTTCATCTCTGTGGTTCATAACAATTACTGAAAGTGAACTATTCACCTTCTCTGGAGGGAGATGTAAGTAAGCAGCTCAAAAGAAGGTGAAGTCATGCTTGTGAGACACTCTCCTCTAGATTTGAATTTGCCAAGAGATGTTTCCTTTCAAGACACAGTACCATGGGTTTTTTTTTTTACTAGGTTTTTCATTTCTATGACGTCCTTACTTGCCCCTGAATAACAGTGAGGAGATTGTTATATCAAAACCTACATTAAAGCCACTATGAATGAACACTGAAGAAAAGCTGTCCAATGTTTTCAGCTTTTCATACTTTCATTAAAGTCTTGTACAAAGTATTGGTGGTTTTGAGTTTATCTTCTTGACATTATCTTCATATGGAATTCTTAAGCTGATTTTAGTGAGGAATATAATTTAAAAGTCTATATATATGTTTCCCAGGAGAGAAGAGAGCTAGGCTCACATTTCTGTAGTAAGATACAACATTTGAACCTTTCCAAACATCTGGAATATTGTCCTGTTTATCTGTCTGCCTCATACTGTTGTGATTGGTCCTAGAAATCTATTTCACTGACTTCTGGATAATCATTTTATTCATCAAACTACATGAAATACTCTGGGCTGGGAGAGAAATAGAAATGTTAAACTTAATTAACAAAACATGTTACTAATGCACCTGTAATAAGTGCAGCAGATCTGAGCCATTGCATATTAATTTCTAAGCTCAGCCACAGGCAAAATCTTAACCTTACCTACATTGTCACTGCTTGAAGTGCATTTTCCTAAATTTCAGAATAACCATCCTCAATATAGCATCCATTCAGTTCTTTGCCCTTTTGCTTCTTAACATACCTTTAAAACCCTAAGTAGACAATAGTGTTAATTAGGGTTTTCTCAACCCTGTAGCATCATAACTTTTTTCTAGCATTATGGAGCATGAGAGTTTTGTTTTAAAATTTGACAGTTAATTACAGAGACAATAGTTTGATCAATGATATTCAAACTATCATTAAACATCTCTTTTGGATACTGATTGCATTATGGCTATGGAAGTACAGAACTCTGAGCTGCTAAAAATCATCCAGGTCCTTGTAAAAATATTTCAACAAATGGTTTATGGTGAATTCTTTGCTTTAGTGACTTTAAGAATAGCAGCTTCTCAACCACCAGTTTAAATCACACACCTTCACAAATTTGCAGTGAAATACTGGCTGGCCCAGGCCTGGGAAGCAACACCAGCAGCTGGCTGAACACTTTCACAAGCCAGCCTGCCACCATGAACTGATGAAGCAAATACTAAATGGTGGGATTTTTCTGAGATGAATGCCAGCAAGCAGTTGTGATTCCCAATGATAACCATTTGTCAAAATTAGGAAACACAGCCACGCAGAGAAAGTAGCACAACTTAATTCCTCACTTTGGAAGAGGTACCACACCTGGTGCTCTCCTCTGTGTCTCTGAAGGTACCAGACACCATGACACGTTAGAGACATCTGTGTGCATGTGAGGTTCATAACCAGTGCCACCACAATGCAGAGGATCACTCAGGAAGGGCTGATTAGGGCTGTGGCTTCAGAAAGGGATGGGGGGCATGGGGCCACATGTCCCTTGGTTATGTGGCAGTGCTTCTTCCTCCTTCCTACATCCCTCACCACCAGAGCACAGCTTGCTGATTTTCCATCAGTTAGACAGGCTTACAAGGCCCTGGAATTTGACACTTGTGGTGTCTTGTGGTGTCTCTCTGTGAAACAGGGGGCTCACACAGCTGTGAGATGCAAGTATGACATGGTGAACTTCAAATGTTTTTTATTAATAGCATATGATGCTGAAGAGTCCTGCATATCATGGTTTATACTGGCTGAGGATAGAGATGCCTTTTTAGTCGCCCTTATAACTGCTTTACATTTTCCATTTCTAAAAGGGAAAATGATGTTGATAAGAGAGTAATATCCTTCAACAACAGATCTGACAGACAGTCAATACTCAAAAGTAGAAACATTACCCAGCTAGTGACCCATAAGTCTTGATCCGTATCCCATAGTGAAAACTAAAATTTCAACTACCTTCGTTGCTAGGCACATAAATAATAAAATTAAAGGTTTTCCTGTTGGAATCCTGAATTAAGAGAACCTATTCTGGCAAAAGAATGATAAAGCCATGCAGAATTAGCAAATGGGCAGAATATCCTAAAAAAGAAAATCATTCCAGTCTCATCCAGGAGTTCACGTGAAATACCTAGATCTGCCCATCAAAATAAGACACATCAGTTATAGTAATAGGTCTTTGAAACTAGGCATTTAAAATTTATTTAAATAAATAAATAATAAAACACGCACCCCCCAGGTCTGGATTGTGCATTGCATAGACTGTGCTAGACTGCAGGTCTGGAAGGGAAAAGATTTTTCAGAATATCTATTAAAGGGCATCTGCACTTTTTGCACTTTTTGTCTCTCTCTCTTTTTATTTTTTTTTTTTAATTGTAAATTTTGCTCACCTGTTCCCTTTCTCATAGTTCTTTTGACTCCTCTATCTCATTTGTACTTCTGGTGGTCTAATCTCTAAGACAGAGCTCCATTCCTCTAGCTGGTGTTTGCAGCATCAGGTCAAGTGCAGCAAGTCCAATTACTTTAGAGTTATCTCCAGGGAGGAGAGCACTATTACACTGCACTCCTTAAAATTCACACATCACCAATAACCTGAAAAGTCCTGAAAGAGTGGTTACAAACCCTCAGCCTGGACGTTTTGAGTCAAAATTTGCAATCCTGAATCACAGACTGCTATTGTTTTTATTATCAGAGCAAGAAGAAAGAATAATATCCCTTGGAATGAGTTTCTTTCTGATGTATATTGCTTTAGAAAGAGAAAAATATCATGCAGCTGTAAAAAGATGAGGGTTTTTTCTTTTTTTGATTTTTTTTAAACATTTAAATAGTTTCCAATATATTAGTCAATAATTTACATTTATTAAATATTTAATTTTCTAGTTCAGTCAGCTGTAAAAGAGAAGGTGCTGAACATCATTATTAGTCTTATATTAAGATTTTTTATTTTAATTTCCATAATGTAAATCCCCCAGTAAGGAAATTTTGCTCTTTATATATGTTTTTATTCCTTCCTCACTCCCATTCTTATTGCCTTCCCTTCCCAGTCCCTTACCCTCTCTCTTTCCTCTTCCCTTTCTTCCCCATAAAGAAAGCAGCTGAGGAAGTTGACTCAGAACATTTTTAGAAATCCAGTCTTTGACTCTGTTAAAAGTCCCTATTGAGTTTTTGTTGAACTCCTTAATTGGCTGGTTGCTTATGAAATCACTGACTGTGTTTCTGTGAATAATGCATGCATAACTGAATTCTTTAAAGCTTTATTTTCTTGGTGATTAAGCCTTTTTCTTCTCTTGAATCTCACTGCTGGGGAGTTAACTTCAAGTGAGAACACGCTTTGTTTCTTTTCGTTTTCTTAAATGTACCTTCAGATTAAAATAAAGATTAACTTTTTTTAGCTGACTTCACAAAAATTATACCTATTCATTTCATAAATCTCAACTTCATGATCAAAATGAAGTCAAGCCAATCCTCCCCTAGGTACACAATACTATTTCACTCATCTTTTTTCTGTAATTATTAATCTTAAATAATTTTTCTGGTAAACCTCAGGGCTGCTACACGTGCTGTAACTAGTAACAGAAACATTCTAGAAGTGTAATATATATAAAAAACTCCCAACTTAAACAGCAGTTTGTGTTTGACGTGTGTGGGAGAGCAGCAAGAACAGTGGGCAGCCACATTGTCAGACAAAAATTGTTTTGAAATGTATTAAGTTCCCTGTTCTTTGGAAACCTGGCCCAAGAAATGATAGATATGAAAGCTTTGGAATTCAACATATTTTCCTTTTTGTCTCCTTGTATAACCGAGGCCAGCCTGAAGTTTTTTCTTTTTTCTCTATGCACTGGAATACATTATTGCTCTCTGTGCCACTTCATTAAATCAATCATTTAACAGAAGAATCTATGTAGGAAGCAAACTTACATTTAAGGAGCAGAAAGAGATGGAAACCATGAAACACGGGACCTAAACAAATAAAATAACATTCCCATGGTATGTGCAAAACACAAGCAGATTCTGTGTTGGACAATATGGGAAATCTGAGATATCTGGATTACTGTGCCACACACAAAAGTAGAGGATGTTGGCTGAGAACATGCAAAAACTGTGGTGATATACACAGTCACGTGGCAGAGAATAGAACATGTTTATTTGGCTGAAAATATCCCAGATAGGTCATGGTTTATTGATGTTGTGTTTCCAGCTTGCTTTCTTGTTTTCTCAGGCTATTTTTGTGTGCCAGGAGCTACTCATCTGTGGTGTGTCTAAGTGCACTGTAGAGTTTACTGAGCTGACTTCAAAGACACCTTGCTCTTCAAAGCCACCTGAGCTGGCCTGGGTAATCTGGAAGGACTGAGAGCTGCTCAGGTCCATCTTGCATGGGCATGGTCACTGTGTGTCTACAGAGTCATGTTTGCAGCACAAAATCCAGGAATTCAACATCAGATTCTGCAATAAATTACTCTCGTTTAAAGCTTATTAAATATCAAAGTTTGTGGTAATTGTGGTTGGTAAATGCCAATAACATGGAAGAAACATGAAGAATGAAAAAAAGACCCACTTGAAATGCACAGTAAAAATAAATCTCTGCCACTAAATTTTTGTCAATAACTTACTATATGTACTTTACTGCTGTTTGAGGTTAGCTTTTTCTTCAATTCTTTTATTTTTAACAAGTAAAATTGCCTAACCTAATTACTGGAAAACATTTTAATAATGCAGCTAAGAATCTTTGTACAAAACATGGTTAATTTCATTCATGTCTTAAGACATTAGGAGAGTCACCTATTAAGTTTTGACCTTGGAGTAAAATCTATGTCTAAATGCCACTGAAGTGGCCAAGTGCCTCCATCTGTGCCTGTTCACAGTTTGGCAAAGGGGAGCCAGAATGCTGGTGTTATGCTACCCAGTGGAACAGATGAGGAAAAGCAGTTCAGAAGTGGAGTGTTGACCTCAGTCTTCCACAAGCTCCCTGGACTGACAGCAGCATCCTTCTTTATACCCTTCCTTCTGAAAGAGCAGCTTCTCTGCTGAGGCTGCTGATGTGGAGTGGGAAGGCTGTGGATCCATGAATGGACTGCGCTGTCAAAGGCATCACATTTTCACTGTGCCTGTTCCTCTAAGTGTATGGAAACGCTAAAATTAGAATTTAGTTACTCTCAGCTCTGCTGCATGAGGAGTGTGGGAGGATCTTAATTTTGGAGCTCCATTACTCATAGAAAAAATTTCTGTACCTAGAGATGGCCAGTTCTCGTGTATTTATGCTGTTCTACTGAAGACATTTCCTAATGAATTATGGAG